>CM045451.1:3581607-3780040 GCA_024666655.1 Dascyllus trimaculatus
TCAGCAGTTGGCAGCCCGAGTGGAAAAATCTCAGCTTCTATAAGATCTCAACCCTCTGATCCCCAGAAAACCCACACATGACTTCGAGAGGCATGTTTTACTTTTTAAAGAATCGCCGAAATGACGTCATTTATCAGAGCCAGAAACTGTAAAAACAGAAAAAATCAATGTGTTTTCAACTTAACAGCAGTTTGTGAACATGTCATTTTTGAAAATTATTAGAAATCTAAGCTTAAAATTGTCATATTTTAATCAGAATCACATTTTTCTACACGTCTTGTTTAGATAAACTTGTATTGGTACCAGGGGCGAATATCCCATTTCATTTTTGGGGGGAAAATAAACAGTAAAATTTCAGAGAGTAATTCCTGGGGGGATATGGAAAAAATGCTCTCTCCCTCTCTCTGTCCTGCTTCTTTGGAACTTGCTTGGCAGGGTTGAGCCCTCAGCATGTTGAATGTTATTAAAAGTAATAATAGTAGTTGCAGCATTGTTCTGTATCAGTGCATATTCTGTAGTTGTTTTGTGTCTCTTTGTAGTCATTGTGTGTCTCTTTGTGGTTGTTTTGTGTCTCTTTGTGGTTGTTTTGTGTCTCTTTGTTGTTGTTTTGTGTCTCTTTGTGGTTGTTTTGTGTCTCTTTGTGGTTGTTTTGTGTCTCTTTGTGGTTGTTTTGTGTCTCTTTGTTGTTGTTTTTTGTCTCTTTGTGGTTGTTTTGTGTCTCTTTGTGGTTGTTTTGTGTCTCTTTGTTTTGTGTCTCGTTTTTTTGTCTCTTTGTGGTCGTTTTGTGTCTCTTTGTGGTTGTTTTATGTCTCTTTGTGGTGGTTTTGTGTCTCTTTGTGGTCGTTTTGTGTCTCTTTGTGGTCGTTTTGTGTCTCTTTGTGGTCGTTTTGAGTCTCTTTGTGGTCGTTTTGTGTCTCTTTGTGGTCATTTTGTGTCTCTTTGTGGTCGTTTTTTGTCTCTTTGTGGTCGTTTTGTGTCTCTTTGTGGTTGTTTTATGTCTCTTTGTGGTTGTTTTATGTCTCTTTGTGGTGGTTTTGTGTCTCTTTGTGGTCGTTTTGTGTCTCTTTGTGGTCGTTTTGTGTCTCTTTGTGGTCGTTTTGTGTCTCTTTGTGGTCGTTTTGAGTCTCTTTGTGGTCGTTTTGTGTCTCTTTGTGGTCATTTTGTGTCTCTTTGTGGTCGTTTTTTGTCTCTTTGTGGTCGTTTTGTGTCTCTTTGTGGTTGTTTTATGTCTCTTTGTGGTTGTTTTGTGTCTCTTTGTGGTGGTTTTGTGTCTCTTTGTGGTCGTTTTGTGTCTCTTTGTGGTCGTTTTGTGTCTCTTTGTGGTCGTTTTGAGTCTCTTTGTGGTCGTTTTGTGTCTCTTTGTGGTCATTTTGTGTCTCTTTGTGGTTGTTTTGCATCTCTTTGTGGTCATTTTTGGTCTCTTTGTGGTTGTTTTGTGTCTCTTTGTAGTTGTTTTGTGTCTTTTTGTGGTCATTTTGTGTCTTTTTGTTGCTGTTTTGTGTCTCTTTGTTGTTGTTTTGTGTCTCTTTATCATTGTTTTGGGTCTTTTTGTGTGGTTGTTTTATATCTTTGTGTTAATGTGCGGAGGAGTAACACCTTTGGACATTTGGGAAAATGTTGGGCCTGAATTTTGTCAACAAATAATCTGAGAAATTCTACTTTTTATGATTTGTGTCATTCAAACAGTGTCATCCTGCATAGAAGACATTTCCTCATTCTCTCTCCTTCTTCATAGAGGCTCAGGTCTTCATGCTGCAGAGTAGAATTTAAACACCTCCATTAACTGCTGGAGGTCGGAGGGTTAATGTAAATGTGTACATGCAGCTTCTCTTCGCTCTGCCCTTTGAAAACAGAGGATTTCCTCCGTTTGCTTGGCAGCCGGAGTCTCACGGGGAGACCCTTGGGTTTGGTTTCTCTTTTGGAATTTTCTCATTTGTAGTCGAGGCGTTAATCTCCCCCATCAGTCATCTCTGCACCTCTCAGCTAGGCCTGCGCTCCTCGTTTGCAAACCCCCGGCGGCCGCATCACTTCCTGCCGTCGCATGTTTTCCACTCAATTTGCTGCCTTTCGTCTTAATTGCTGCTGGATTACACCAAACAGGGAGAAGCGATCGCTCCTGCGTCTGTTTGCTTCTTCGTTCACCATGTTTTCTCCTTTTAAAGTGTATTTTTTCTCTCCGTTGGGCTGCAGGTTCTGGGCCACTACATCCGGAGGCAGCAGGACCCCGAGACGTTCATCAGCGAGATAAAGTACATCGCCAGCGACCCCGAAGACAAATACTTCTTCAACGTGACGGACGAAGCTGCGCTCAACGACATCGTGGACGCTCTGGGAGACCGAATCTTCACTCTGGAAGGTGAACATGTCGAAGCAGAAAGCCACAGATGCATTTAGATCAGTTTAAACAGCGTTATTTCTCAGTTATATTGAAACAGACCAGGTTCCACGTCGTTGCACATCAAGTTAAATATAATATATGTTATATTATGTGTTGTACTGGATGTGCACTGTGGAAAAAACTAAATAACTGCAACTTACCTGTAGTTACTGTAACATTAAAATGCTGTGAAATCAGTAAACAACAGCAAATATCGTTAAAATAATGATATTTTCTAGCTGAGGATTTTACTGGATTTTATCTCTAAAAATAGGAAAAATCTCTAAAATAACAGGTAAATTATTATCTACCATTTTCAGTCCTTCATATACTTAATCTTTCTTTTAAGTAACAGCAAACATCTTTGAAATAAGGATTTTTTTGAGGATGATTTTACTAGATATTTTCTGTAATTTAACAAGAAAGAAAAAAACGGTTAAAATAACAGCTAAAATATTATTTAAAATATCTGTGAAATATCTGTAAAATATATAATATAATATAAAACATAATATTTTTTTTCAAAAATACTAAAACATTTTGTAATGGTATGTACTATTTTCTAAAAATATTTTTATTTTTACTAATTTTTATTTTTATTTTTGTTTATTTTTTAAATATTTTTTTACTTTTAGATTTTTAGTGAGGATATTATTCACAGTTTTTGTCTGTTCCTTTATATTTATTTACTAAGTTAACTCGTAAATTAACACTTTATTTTTGTGATTTTATTAGATACATACCGAGTTAAAAAATGCCATTGTTTAAACCTTAATATTATATGTAAATTGTCTGTTAAATAGCAGCAAATATCTGTAAAATAATAATGTGTTTACAAATAATTTTACTAGATATTTGTTATTTATTTATGTTATCATTTATTATAATTTTTCAGTCTTTACTGTACACATTTTTTGTATTAAATGGTAAATATCTGTAAAATATATGTAATATAATACGTAATATAATATAGTTGTGCTGTTTCAAAAATAATAAAACATTTAGTAATTTTATGGCCAAACACAATAATAATATTAAAAAAAATACAAATTTTTACTGAGGATATTATTTGCAATTTTTGTCTGTTTTTTAATATTTATTTATTTATTTTTTAAGTCAGCGTCTAAATTAATACTTTTTTCCTGTGAGCTTTACAAGATACAGAGCAGATAAAAAAATATTTACCATTTTTTACACCTAAATATTATACGTAAATTATCTTTCAAATGGCGGCAATTGTCTGTAAAATAATGATGTTTTTGCGAATGATTTTATAAGATATTTATTATTTATTTATATATTTATTTATTATAATTTTTCAGTCTTTATTATACATATTTTTTCCTTTAAAATTGCAGCAAATGTCTGTAAAATATATATAATATTATGTATAATATCAATTTTGCTGTTTCAAAATACTAAAATATTTAGTAATTTTACAGCAAAACACTGTAAATGAATAAAATAGTATTTGTGAAAATACAGATATTATTTACAGTTTTTCTCTGGTCCTTTATATTTATTTAGTTGTTTCTTTTTTTAAAAGTCAACTTGTAAATTAATACTTTAAAAAAAAGAGCACTTAATACATGTAAATTATCTTTCAAATAGAAGTAAATATCTGTAAAATAATGACGCTTTGCTGATTTTAAGTGCAGTGGAACAGTGTCACTTCATGGCAAAATGCTATTTCTAATTTTTATTTATTTATAGTTTTGGCCTCTTTTCTTTCTCTAAGGTTAACGTGTGAATTAATACTTTATTCCTGCTATTTTAATTGTTATAATCTATAATTAAATTTATTAAAATCCAGATTATTCATACAGAAAAGCCTGACTGAAAACAAGATGCAAATAAAATAAATAAATATAAAATGAATGTAATAATAAATGTAACAATAAATGAATATAAAGTACTAAAAAAACAAAAAACAAATGGGAAAACAACTTGTAAGATCATTTTTTAAAGTAAAATTAAACATTAAGGCCACTAAAAGCAACCAAAAGCCACAGAAAACATGAGCGTCCTGAGATTTCTCTTAAGAATGTCAATGGAGTTGACTCAAAGTTAATGATTCCACTCATTCATGGCTTCATTTGACCAGTTAAAGAAGCTTAAAGTCAGCTCTGTATCTGACAGGTGACCAGTGCAGGTGTTTTAGTCCAGGTGTGAAGCTTCCTGTTGTCCTGGTGTCGGTTGTCAGATGACGAGGACGGACCAGCGCCGGCTCAGAGAGCTGCAGTGAAATGATTAATGGAGTCTTTATTTCATTTACACTGAGGATGGGTTTCAGCTCGGCGACCGACCACAGAGTTAGTTTGTTTGTCGGATCTGGGAGCTGAGTCAAAGACGACACCGAGGTTCCTGGCAGGGATACGAGGGTTTGCCGTAAGCGGCCGTGAGCGTCTGGTTTTACTGGTTGTGGTGGAGGAAACCAGAGTAAAGATCACTTCTGTGGTGCTGCTGTTCAGCTGGAGGGAGTTTCTGACCAAACACTTCTTAAGATAATTAACTTCAGCCTCACGCTCTCCGCTTTAAGGCACCGACTGATTCATGTCGACCAGAAATAAGACGCTCAGTGTAGCTTGATTCATCTTCTAATTGAAGAAAATAAACACACACATAGAAGAGAATGGAGGAGGAATCCAAAGATGTACCCTAAAAGACAAGAACAGGAATTCAGAGAGGAAAAAACACAAAATCTGTAGATGTTTATCCAGTAAAGCTGATTTTTTATTTCTATTTTTACAGTTTCTGGCTTTAATTAATGGCCAAAGTTACTCCTTTTGCCTTCCAAACTGCTGTCAGGTGTATTTTGTTCAAAGTTCCACCATTTACCAAAACTAGAAACTGTAAAAATAGAAAATAATTCTCAGCTTTCCAACAGTTTGTGAACACATCGTGGTTCAGTTGGGAAAATTAGTCAAATCTAAGCTTAAAATCAAGATATTTATTCAAAATCACATCATTCAACCTGTCTCGTTAAGCTAACTTGTATGATTACAGACGTTTTTGCCACAAAAAGGTTGAATAAACCTGTTTTCATGAGTGTAAGAATTAATAATCAGTAAAATTAGAGTTTTTATTAGGCTAGAAAATGTGGTCATTATGAAAAATTACCGTAAAAACTGTAAAAACACACCCTTAACTTCAGAGGGAATAGACATTTATATGTATTTACGTGTGTCAGCTAAAAAGAAATGTCAAAAAGAAACTGACTGCACCAGATTCTGCATTTTTTTGGGTTGAACTGCAGGCAGTGTTTCTACAGAGAGACTGAGAGGAATAAAATAAACGCAGCATGGCTCAGAAACAGTGAAATTACCGTAAAAACAGTAAAATTACCGTAAAAACGGGAAAAACATACCCTCAATTTCAGAGTAATAAAATTTCTACAAGTGTTCACCATATTTTAATTAAAACTCTGAACCCCTTAAACACACAGGTGGGTTTGAAAGACAGGTTCTCTTTAAAATATACCAAAATTACACCATTTATCAGAGCTAGAAGTTATAAAAACATGAAGAATCATTGTATTGATCAGGTGCAATGAGTGGTTCCTTCCAGAAAATGAACCAAATTTAACCTTTAAATTGTGATATTTCACCAAATTCACTTTATTCTACATGTTTCTTCTAAAAAAGCATCAAAAACAAACTGTTTGCACCAGATTCTGCAGTTCTAGGTGCAGCTTTTTTTGGGTTGAACTGCAGGCAGTGTTTTCACAGAGCGACTGAGAGGAGAATCAAACCTACTGGATCAATAAATAAATGCAGAAACAGTAAACAGAGGAGCAAAGTTGTTAGAAGATACAACAAACATGTTTTCATCAGTGTATAATATCTGTAATAACTGGTCATCAATCAGAATACAGCTTTTATTAGAGTAGAAAATGTGGTGATTATGGAAAATTACTGTATTTTTTTGGCACCTCAGCTGCCGAAACATTATTTACAGTGCAGAATTGGTACCAAAAAGAGAAATAAGCTAGCCAGAATGGAGGTTGCAGCTATCACAACACTTCCAGGAAGGTGTGAGGAAGGCTGGTGAAAAGTGAAGCCGCCCTGAAACGTTTGGGGAAATGAGAAAGGAAACCTGAAGGAAAAGGAAGGGAGGGGAAACACCAGGAGGCTGATTTCTGACCTGTCCTCCACCTTTCAGGGACGCTGGGCTACAACCAGAGCTCCTTCCACATGGAGATGTCCCAGATCGGCTTCTCCACGCACACCCTGGACGTAAGCCCGACCTCTCATTGCTCTTTTTCCAACCGGCCGGGTTCGTTTCACTCACGCCCTGATCTGCTCCTCCCTCCTCTAGGACGGGATCCTGTTCGGGATGGTCGGCGCCTACGACTGGGACGGCGGCGTCTTGAAAGAAGGCGTCAACGGGCGGATCATGCCGCCCAGGGAGGCCTTCGAGAGCGAGTTTCCTCTGGAGCTCAAGAACCACGCCGCTTATTTAGGTACCTGAACGTCACACCAGCGAACGCGGTGCTAAATGTGTGTCGTTTGCATTAAATGTCGCAGGTTATCGTGTTGTTTTGTGGTCGTGAGCTGCTGTGACCCCAGAAAACTGCAGCAAATGGACGTACTCAACCTCGATGATTGTTTTCTCGATTGATTCAGTTTTTCCAGTTGTTGTTTTGCCAGTTAAATACCAGAAAAACCACAACCAAACATCTTTCTTCTCCAGTTTTGTCCGTCTAAAGTCGATCTCAGAGTCCCAACAGATTTCGGAATCAGGATGCTTTATGAAAAACAAACTTCAGATACTTTTCCCTCCAATTTCAGGCATGAAAACGCTGCAAGATTGGAAAATGATCCCCCTCTATGAGATGTTACTAAGAATATATTGGTAGAAAGAGCAGAGCAACACTTTAGATGGTCTCATGAGGAAGCAGAATCTATTTTATTGCCAAGTTGATTTTCTCATCCGAGGAATTTGACTTCGAATTTTGGTGCATGAAAGTAAACAGTAGGACATCACAGTAAAATATCTGTAAAAATCCTGTTCTTGGAAGGTTAATCATCTTCACAATTCAGCATCTTACCACAGAAAGTCTGGAATCGTTCGCATAAAGAAGAGTTTCATGTTAGTTTAAGGATATTCGTAAAGAGAAGGGTAAGAAACAAGTCCAACAGGACCAGCGAGACTTTGGTGCAACAACTCGCTGCAATAAGCAAACAAACAAAAGGTTTAACCGTCCAACATGTTCCTGCAGTTCAGGAGGTTTCAGACTGCATCTCTAAACTCCTCACGTCACCAGATAATCTGGACCAACATCGGTTCAGAGCATGTTTCTCCTTTACTGGAGTAAATCGGCCCAAAACTCCTTTATTGTACTGAAATCTGGCACAAGCTAACCACCAGACTATGAACAGTCTTTCTGCAGAAATGTTGCATTGTGTCTTATTTTTGCTGATTTTCCATGAAGATGTCAGTTCATGTAGTTGAAAATGTGGTCTGACGTGAAAACGAGGCGTGAAAATTGTGGTGGATTGATGACAGGAAGCAAAACAAATCAACAAATTAAGCACAAACAACAAGAAAACAAGGATCAATTTGGCGCTTTATAACATTAAAAGCTGATTTTCTTTCATGTCTGTGTAGATTCTCGTACCCCTCCTCCACTGAGCTGGTTCCAGGTCTAGTTCGGACCCAGAGCCTGACTTAGCTCCACTTCTTTGTGTTTCCACCACCTAAGCACCGACTCCAGGTTCTAAAAACTGGAGCTCAGCAAGCACCAACTCTTTGCTGGTCCAGAGCTAAGCACCGAGTACGTCAGGGGCTGGGGGCGGGGTTATGGTGACCAACCATCAACGGTGGAAAGGGGACACACAAGCGCTAATTAGTGTCCTTGTTCTCCAGGACGTCCCTGGTCCCATCACACATGTGTTGGAATGACTCCTGGAAGTTTACCACAAACTGTTGACCTGAAATCCGCTACAGTTGTGTCCCACCAGTAGCGTGATCACGGATGTGTCCAGGCAACAGGAGGACCTCCGCCTCACAATCAGCCTTAAGACCATCTATAGAGATAAACATAGATATTATCATCAACTTAATGCGTTTGTTTAACTGCTATGTAATGGATGCTAGCGTAGTGGTTTTATGGTGACCCAATGGCTCCAACTGGACTCAAAGCAAACAGGTTCTTAGGAGGAACCAGATTAGAACCAGCTAAGCACCAGAACTAGACCTGGTTCTTCTTGGGAAGGAAGGAAGGAAGGAAGGAAGGAAGGAAGGAGAGAGGGAGGGGAAAAGGAAGAGAGAAAGCAAGGGGAAGGAAGGAAGGAAAGTGGGAAGAAAGGAAGGAAGGAAGGAAGGAGTGAAGCAAAAAAGTAAGGAAAGAAAGAAAGATAGAAGGAGGAGGGAGGGAAGGAAGGAAGAAAGGAAGACAGCAAGAGGAAGGAAGGAGAAAGGGAAGGGAAGGAATGAAGGAAGGAGAGAGGGAGGGGAAAAGGAAGATAGAAACCAAGGGGAAGGAAGGAAGGAAGGAAGGAAAGAAAGAAAGAAAGATAGAAGGAGGAGGGAGGGAAGGAAGGAAGAAAGGAGGGGGAAAGAAGGAAGAATGGAATCAAAGAAGGAGGGAATAAAGAAAGGAAAGAGGGAAGGAAGGAAGGAATGAAGGAGATAAGGAGGGAGGGAAGGAAAAAAGGAAACAAGGGGAAGGAAGGAGGGAAGGAAGGAAGGTAGGAAAGAAGGAAGGAAGGAAGGAAGGAAGGAAGGAAGAATGGAATCAAAGAAGGAGGGAATAAAGAAAGGAAAGAGGGAAGGAAGGAAGGAATGAAGGAGAGAAGGAGGGAGGGAAGGAAAAAAGGAAACAAGGGGAAGGAGGGAGGGAGGGAATGAAGGAAGGAAGGAAGGAAGGAAGGAAGGAAAGTGGGAGGGAAGGAAGGGACCTTATTGTGTTTAACTGCTATGTAATGGATGCTAGCGTAGTGGTTTTATGGTGACACAATGGCTCCAACTTGACTCCTTGCCGATGGAAACAGGTTCTTAGGAGGAACCAGATTAGAACCAACCAAGCACCAGAACTAGGACCTGGTTCTTCTTAGTGGAAAAGGGGCATCAGTCATCCAGGTCATGGTAATCCTAAGAGCCTCAGTAGACGGTAACTTATTGGTTCAAAAAGGGACGTTGTCTTTTACTAGAGTCCAACAAAACCAGGCAAATCGTCTCAAAAGGCCTCCGACTCGCTGTATCGGTCATATGAAACAGAATAACTGGGGGTTTGGACGTTAAGACGGACTGCAGCAGTCTTGGACTGATTTACCCTCATTCCATCGCTCTGACAGCTGGAGGAGGAATTTGCTTCAGAACCGATGGTTATCTGGAGATGCGAGGAGTCTGCAGACCCATGTGAGGCCTCCTGATGTATGGAATCACAGGAGTGCCACATTAAATAAATAAATAAATAAATGTTGAAATAAAAAGAAAAAATAAATAAATAAATGTTGAAATAAAAAGAGAAATAAATGTTGAAATAAAAAGAGAAATAAATAAATAAGTATTGAAATAAAAAGAGAAATAAATAAATAAATGTTGAAATAAAAAGAGAAATAAATAAATAAAAAGAATTTTTTTCTTTTTATTTATTTATTTATTTCTCTTTTTATTTCAACATTAAATAAAAAGAGAAATAGAATTTTTTCTTTTTATTTATTTCTCTTTTTATTTCAACATTTATTTATTTATTTCTCTTTTTATTTCAACATTTATTTATTTATTTATTTATTTCTCTTTTTATTTCAACATTTATTTATGTATTTAATTAATTAATTATTTATTTATTTATTTAATGTGGCACTCCTGTGATTCCATACTGATTCAATCATAGAGTCTTTGGGGCCTCGTCGATGATATTAAACTAAAACCTGGACGGCTGTCGAGCAGCAGAGGCTCGACATTAAAACTGCAAAGGCTGTTAAAATCTCACCTCCAGTTCTCAAGTTGCTGCACCACCATTTAGCTTCCATCTGCTTCCCCATGAGATCAAGTGAGGAGGTGCTCTGCTCCCTCCGCCAAGACGTTCTCAATAATACTCATCAGTGCATAATCCTCTGCTATTTTTACATTTTATGGTGTTTTGCACGTCTGAAATGAGTTTCTCCTTACTTTGCTTTGTATTTCTCTTCATGCATGTCCTGCGCATGAGCAAGAACATGCTGGAGTCGTGTTAAGTGGATCAGCTCGAGACACTTTCTTTTTAACTCTACAATAAGCTATAGTTTTAAATTATGGTGCTGGACGGTGTGTTTCCAGGTTACACGGTGTCCTCGGTGATAGTCGGGGACTGGAAGAGGCTGTATGTCGCCGGAGCTCCTCGATTCAAACACAAAGGCAAAGTGATCCTGTTTGAGCTCAGCGACGACGGCGACGTCAACATCGTGCAGGCCCTCAATGGAGAACAGGTAGGGCAGTTTCAGCAGGGATCTCATTGAGCAGATATTAAAGCAACGGCTCCACCTACTGGCTGCGAGCTGACATAGCATGCTTCTGTCTCCAGATTGGCTCCTACTATGGCAGTGAGGTTTGTGGGATGGACATCGACCGGGATGGGATCACTGATGTTCTCCTGGTCGCTGCTCCGATGTACCTCGGATCAGGAAACAAGGAGGCCGGCAGAGTTTACATCTACACCCTCAGCGGGGTAAGAAAGCAGAAGATCGCTCCTCTCTGTTAGGACTATCACGCAATCATTTCCAGCCATGATCCACCTCCTTCATCTTTCTGCCTTCCAGGAGGAGGTGTTCGTCTCTAACGGCACCCTGAAGTCGGAGGAGAAGTCCCAGGATGCCAGGTTCGGTTACGCCCTGGCAGCGGCTCCAGACCTGAACCATGATGGATTCACTGACCTTCTAGTTGGAGCTCCGCTGGAGGACGAGCACCGAGGAGCCGTCTACGTCTACCACGGAAACGGCATCTACGTGATCCACGATTACAAGCAGGTATTCCCCGTTTATCTACAGCTACAAGCTCCTGATGCTGCTGATAGTTCAGTCAGCTAACGTCTGTTTCCTACTATCTCACAGAGGATACCGGGGTCATCCATTTCCCCGTCGCTGCAGTATTTCGGTCGCAGTGTGAGCGCTCGGCTGGACTTGGATGGAGACGGCCTGATAGACTTGGCAGTGGGAGCTCAGGGCAGCGCTGTGATGCTCAGGTAGGTGGAAAGTTGATTTTATTTTTAAAACTGAGATAATGCACAATGTCAAATTAGTAAAAATTGCATCACCACTCAATATTTGCATCATTTCTAAGCTGAACAGTCGAGTATTTCCTCTGAAGAACAACAGATTATCGTAAAAATTCAGGCCCCAAAGTAGAAACTCAACCAAAGTGAATCCAGCTGTGATTTACAGTCGGTCTAACTGCATTAACATGGTTCTAAAGTGAGCTGTGAACATCAGGAACTTCCTCACTTTTGGACCTTTGGTTTGTGTCTATGCCTTCATCATGGCTCCACATGAAAAAGAATTGACAGAGGGACTAAAAATCTGATTGTGAGACTCCACAAAGATGGAAAAGAACCCAGGAAGATCAGTGAACAACTAGAAATCAGTGAACCACAGTGTCAGCAGTAATCAGGAGGTATAGAAGGAGCCGTAGTACCACTAATCAGGGCTGCAGAAGTGTCTAAAAAGCTTTAAAATGGGTCTAAAATTGGTCTAAACTGGTCTAAAATCATTAAAAAGTTATCCAGTTTTGTCCAAAATGACTCAAAAATTTCCAAAAGGACACAAACCTGTGATTTCCAATTCAAAACTGAACTTGGAAACCATGAAGATGGTTCTAAAATGAGCCATGAACAGCAGGACTTTCTGTTTTGGACCTTTGGTTTGTGTCTATGCCTTCATCATAGCTCCACATGGAAATGAATTGACAGACGGACTAAAAATCTGATTGTGAGACTTCACAAAGATGGAAAAGGACCCAGGAAGATCAACTAGCAGTGTCAGCAGTAATCAGGAGGTATAGAAGGAGCCATAGTACCACTAATCAGGGCTGCAGAAGTGTCTAAAAAGCTTTAAAATGGGTCTAAAATTGCTGCAAAAGGACACAAAATTGCTCCACATTACTCGAAACCCGTCCAGATTTAGTTAAAACTGTTTAAAATGCTTTGAAACTTGCCAAAAATGACTTAAAATTGTGCAAAAGGACACAAAAGGCTCTCCAAAATGAGTTGAAAACTATTTGAATGCTTTGAAACTTGTCTAAAATCATTAAAAAGTTATCCAGTTCTGTCCAAAAGGACTCAAAAATTTCCAAAAGGACACAAACCTGTGATTTCCAAACAGTCTAACTGCATGAAGATGGTTCTAAAATGAGCCATGAACAGCAGGACTTTCTGTTTTCGACCTTTGGTTTGTGTCTATGCCTGCATCATGGCTCCGCATGTAAAAGAATTGACAGAGGGACTAAAAATCTGATTGTGAGACTCCACAAAGATGGAAAAGGACCCAGGAAGATCAAATGGCAGTGTCAGCAGTAATCAGGAGGTGTTAAAGGAGCCATAGTACCACTAATCAGGGCTGCAGAAGTGTCTAAAAAGCTTTAAAATGGGTCTAAAATTGCTACAAAAGGACACAAAATTGCCCCACATTACTTGGAACCCGTCCAAATTAAGTTAAAACTGTTTAAATCGCTTTGAAACTTGCCAAAAGTGACTTAAAATTGTGCAAAAGGACACAGAAGGCCGTCCAAAATGAATTGAAAACTATTTGAATGCTTTGAAACTTGTCTAAAATCATTAAAAAGTTATCCAGTCCGGTCCAAAAGGACTCAGAAATTTCCAAAAGGACACAAACCTGTGATTTCCAATCCAAAACTGAACTTGGAAACCATGAAGATGGTTCTAAAATGAGCCATGAACAGCAGGACTTTCTGTTTTGGTTTGGTTTGTTTCTATGCCTGCATCATGGCTCCACATGGAAAAGAATTGACAGAGGGACTAAAAATCTGATTGCGAGACTTCACAAAGATGGAAAAGGACCCAGGAAGATCAACTATCAGTGTCAGAAGTAATCAGGAGGTGTTAAAAGAGCCGTAGTACCACTAATCAGGGCTGCAGAAGTGTATAAAAAGCTTTAAAATGGGTCTAAAATTGCTACAAAAGGACACAAAATTGCTCCACATTACTCGAAACCCGTCCAGATTTAGTTAAAACTGTTTAAAATGCTTTGAAACTTGCCAAAAATGACTTAAAATTGTGCCAAAGGACACAAAAGGCCGTCCAAAATGAGTTGAAAACTATTTGAATGCTTTGAAACTTGTCTAAAATCATTAAAAAGTTATCCAGTCCGGTCCAAAATGACTTAAAAACTTCCGAAAGGACACAAACCTGTGATTTCCAATCCAAAACTGAACTTGGAAACCATGAAGATGGTTCTAAAATGAGCCATGAACAGCAGGACTTTCTGTTTTCGACCTTTGGTTTGTTTCTATGCCTGCATCATGACTCCACATGGAAAAGAATTGACAGAGGAACTAAAAATCTGATTGCGAGACTTCACAAAGATGGAAAAGGACTAAGGAAGATCAACTAATAATCAGTGTCAGCAGTAATCAGGAGGTGTTAAAGGAGCCGTAGTACCACTAATCAGGGCTGCAGAAGTGTCTAAAATGATTTAAAATGGGTCTAAAATTGCTACAAAAGGACACAAAATTGCTCCACATTACTTGGAACCCATCCAAATTTAGTTAAAACTGTTTAAAATGCTTTGAAACTTGCCAAAAATGACTTAAAATTGTACAAAAGGACACAAACCTGTGATTTCCAAACAGTCTAACTGCATGAACGTGGATCTAAAATGAGCCGTGAACAGAAGAACTTTCTCAGTGTTCGACCTTTGGTTTGGGTCTATGTCTGCATCATGGCTCCATATGGAAAAGAAAGTATTGAAATATCAGATTGTGAGGCTTCACAAAGATGGGAAAGGATACAGGAAGATCAGCGAGCAACTAGAAGTCAATGAACCACAGTGTCAGCAGTAATCAGGAGGTCTAGAAGGAGCCGTAGTACCACTAATCATGGCTGCAGTGGTCGTCCTCCTAAAATGACTCCACAGACAGTGAACGACTTTCACTATCTAACTATTCTTTTAAGATAAATTTGTTGGGCTCAGATGGAGTCCAGCATGTTTGGTGTGAACCTGACCAGGACTACCACAGTGGATGCATAGTCCTGACAGTGAAGCACGGAGGTGGGAGTGTGATTTATAGGTGAATGTTTGTGGATAAACCAGAATACTGTCCGACCAGATGATGCTTCAACCCTGTTTTTCCACTAACTGTCGCTTCCGTCTGCAGCTCTCGAAGCATCGTCCAGATCAACGTCAGTCTGTCCTTCCAGCCTCACTCCATCAACGTCATCCAGAAGACCTGCCAGAGAGGCGGCAGGGAATCGTCCTGCCTGAACGCCACCACCTGCTTCACCACCGTCTCCCGCTCGCCTGGACCTCACAGCAACAGCTTCGGTACCAGTCTTTACTTATTTCACCCACCCAACGTTCAGCTGCTTCTTCACTCACCTTCTGTCTCGTTCTCCTGCCCAGACCTGTGGGTGTCGGCCATGTTGGATGACAGGAAGTTGTCGGCGCGGGCCTTGTTCGATGAAAGCTCCCACCGACAGACCCAGATGTCGGTCCGAGTCCACACAGGACAGACCGTCTGCTACAAGCTGCCCTTCCACGTCTATGTGAGTGAAGGAGGGGGAGTGCTCTGGTCGGGGGACTATTTCTTCTGTAGAAAGTAGTTCCAGTGAGTTCTGTAGCTGTGGGTTGTCCAGAATAACAGAGAAACTGTTATTTCAGTTAAATGTCATGTCTCAAATTTAAAATAACTATCTAAAACAAACAATAAACCCACATATATACTGTAAAAAATAAGTTTTTTGAGCGATTTATTGTTTCATAGATTTTTCGTTTTGTTAAATTACAGATAACCAGTAAAATCACAGGGAAAAGGTATTAATCTACATGTTATCCTTTAAAAAACAGGCCAAGACTGTAAAAAAAAAAAGTCCACATCAGAAATCTGTGTTTTTATAAATGATGTTTCATTCTTTTACAGCAGGGTCTCAAACTGCGGTCCTCGAGGGCCGCAATCCAGCATGTTTTAGATGTTTCCCTCTTCCCACACACCAGATTCAAATGATCAGCTCATCCTGAAGCTCTGCAGAAGCCTGATAACGATCCTGATCATTTGAATCAGGTGTGTGGGAAGAGGGAAACATCTAAAACATGCTGGATTGTGGCCCTCGAGGACCGGAGTTTGAGACCCCTGTTTTACAGTGTTTGGCCATAAAATTATGCAATTTTCCCTGTATTTAAATCAGCAGAAATAACATGATTTTACAGATACTGGCCAAATATTTGAGAGAAAAATATGTTTTTTTTGTTGTTGCTTTGTTAAATTACAGATAACATCTAGTAAAATCACAGACAATATGTATGAATATACATGTTGACTGGGGAAAAAACAGAAAACAAACAGGCCGAAACAGCACATGAAACATCTAGAAATACAAATAGTAATTTGTTGTTTTACAATGCGTGATAAAAAAATACCAACACTATTTTACCATATTTAAATCTGCGAAGACATGTAATTAATGGTATAGATATTTACCACTACAAAACAGATATATTATTTTTTATTTATTTATTTAATTTATTTTTTATTTTATATATTTTTTTAAATTTATTCTAATCTTTTTTTTTATTTTAAATATTATTTTGTGACACAGTGTACATTTCTTTTTATTTTATTTTATATATATATATATTTTTTCTAATCTTTCAATTTTTTTGTATTTAACTAATATTTTATGTCACTGTGCGCATTAGTTTTTATTTATTTAATTTTTTATTTTATATATATGTAGTTTAAAATTTACTCTAATTTTTTAAACTTTTATTAGTTTAACTAATATTATTTTATGACACCATGTGCATTAGTCTCCCAGTCCTTGTTTCGTTCTATGTATTTTTCTGTAAAGCACTTTGAACACCATTTGATTTGTTACTGAAAAGTGCAATGTAAAAAATGTTTGATTGATCTGATTGAAGAGGACTAAGTGGTGTAGAGATAGTAGATGGATGAACCAATACGGAGCCTTTAGTAGTTTAGAGATCACATGGTAAAATAAAGAATCAACCATTTTAAAGCTTAGTTGTGTTTAAAAGGCTGCTGTTTTGTTAAATGACAGATATTAACTGTTAAATCAAAGAAAAAAATGATTAATTTACACAAACATCCTTTTCCTTCCATGTGTTTCTGCCTTGGTTTCAGGACACAGCGGACTACATTCGTCCAATCAGCTTCTCGCTGAGGTTTAAGATCAACGACACAGAGAGCGGTCCGGTGTTGGACGAAGGCTGGCCGACGACCGTCAAGAAATCCGTGAGTGATGCTGAAGTTAATGTTCTTTATTAGAGCTCTTCCTGCTTCCTCCATCCAACCTCCTCCTCCTCCTCCTGTCCAGATCCAGTTCTTCAAAGACTGCGGTGAGGACGATGTTTGTACCACAGACCTGGTGCTTCAGGCTCACATGGACGTCTCAGGGACCAGGTAGGCTTTCCTCCACTCTCCTCCTCCCACATCAGCTCAGCTCAGCGAACCAGGACTGAGCCGCCGCCGTCGTGTTTTCTGTGCAGACAGAGGCCTTATGTGATCCGCAGCCCTCGCAGGCGTCTGGCGGTGGAGGTGCAGCTGGAGAACAGACTGGAGAACGCCTACAACACCAGCCTGACGCTGCACTACTCACGAAACCTGCACTTCTCCAGCCTCAGCATCAGGGTAAAACACACACACACACACACACCGGCTGTAACACATGCAGGAAAACACACACAGCCGTCTCGGTGTCTGACGGGTCCTCTGTCGTCGTAGGAGGACGCCCACTTCAAGATCGAGTGCACGGCTCTCGGCTCCAACAGCCACTCGTGTAACGTCAGCTACCCGGTGTTCCGCTCCCAGTCCAGGGTACGTTCTGTTTCCACTCTGCCCACTCCCACTCCACGTCCTGCAGGGGAAACGTGTCAGCAGGCTGCTCTGTTCTCCGTTCGCAGGTCCACTTCATGCTGGAGTTCGAGTTCAGCTGCACGTCTTTGCACAGTCGAGTGCAGATGAAGCTCAGCGCTGCCAGGTAGCTACTGCTGCTCTGCACAATCAGTGAATCAGAAATACTTTATTTATTATTATGTATGATTAGAGCTGCAGTGATTTATGGATTCACTGTCGGCTGAGTCAGTCTGTGTCATTTCAGACGGCTCAGGTTAAATTCAGAGTTTACTTCTTTGTTATTTGTGACCCAAACTTAGTTCTGTGAAATGTCTCGATTGAATTTAGGGAATTTCACGTTTTTGGGCCTTGAAGAAAAAGAGGAATACTTCATTTTAATGGTTCAGTATCTCCATAAATGTAACTCCTACAGTCGTGGAGTCTTGTGAGGACACAGATAGAATTATTTCTAGCAGGTTCAAATTATAAAATGGCTCCAGCAGAGGACACATTTTAAATTACTGGCATTTGAAAATGAAAATGGTAGAATTATGGGTCCAGAAAGTTCTTGTGTGTGAGCACATATATATGTATGTATGTATATATGTATATGTATATATAAAATATGGACCTATATATGGCCTTCAATTATTAAAATAGAGAAAAAAATAGAGAAATTCTAAATAAATAAAATTAAAATTAAAATTCACAAGAGATTAATTCTAAATAAATGAAATTAAAAATCAAATTAAATAAATTCTAAATAAATAAAACTTTAAAAATTCTAAATGGATGAATTCTAAAAAATAAAATAAAAATAAAATTCCAAATTGAGAAATTCTAAATAAAAACAAAAAACAATCCAAATTGATAAATTCCAAATAAATAAAATAAAAACTCAAAATAGACAAATTCTAAATAAATAAAACAAAAAATAAAAAATTCAAAATAGATAAATTCTAAATAAAGAAATAAAAAAAATCCCAAATAGATAAATTCTAAATATATAAAAATAGAAAATTAAAATTAAAATTAGATAAATTCTAAATATATAAAATAAAAATTCTAAATACATAAATTCTAAATAAATAAAATTAAATTCAAAACCCCATCCGACCTAATGAACAGGCGCGTCCTCTAGCGCGGCAGCTCCTAACAGCCTCCCAGCTTCTTAGACAACCGGAGATAAGAATGCCGGCCCAACCGTGCGTATGTCGCTCAGGAAGGAAAGAGAACTCCGTCATTGTCGCTGTCTGTAGCATGGAGACCCAAAATGTCATGTGGTCAGAGGGGGTTACCCCAAAAACAAGAGTGCCCTCTGGTGGCTTTTAGAGTAAACCACATTTAATTGTCCACCCGGTTACACTTAGATTGAAAACAATCCTGGATCCAGACGGTGATCCGGATCAGTCCCAACATGTCATCATTTCTTCTTTGTCCCATTTCACTCATTTCCTGAAAATTTCATCCAAATCCGTCTATGAGTTTTTAAGTTATCTTGAACACAAACAAACAAAAAAAACAAACAAACCAACGCCGGCCATCACATAACCTCCTTGGCAGAGGTAACAATCAACAGATTAAACAACAATTATAAGAATGCACGTGTTTTTTTTCAAATACTACAGTTTTTATTTTAGTTTTAATCTTGTTTCCACTAAAAACGTTTTTCCTCTGACAGATTTAATTTGTGTAACTGTGTTTGTGTCGCAGCGACAGTGTGGAGAGAGAAGACACTCTGGGGGACAACAGTGTTCAGCTGCAGAGCTTCGTTCAGTATGAACCCGACCTGTTTGTCAGCAGGTCAGTTTTCACACCAGCAACACATTTATCTGTCAGTAGTTTGTCTCTGCAGGAGCTCAGGAGCTTTTCTTTTCCTGTTTTTCTCCACACAGTGACTCTAATCTGAACCGCTACGAGGTCCACCCGACTCGGACGGTGTCAGAAGCGATCGGACCGGAGTTCCACACACACCTCAGGGTAAGGAGAAATGTTTAGCGAAGCTTCTCAGCAGACAAACCAACATTTAGAGCCTCGCTTGCGTTTTCAGCTGCAGAACCTCGGCTGCTACTCTGTTAGTAACCTGGAGCTGAGGCTGCATCTGCCCTCCGTGGCTGCAGGAGATCGAGTTTTCATGACCGTCACCGACGTCTCCTCCTACAACGTGAGTCTGGACTCTGAGTCGTTTCTTTTTGTGCGTCGCTTTTAGATCATGTCTGACTTGTTTAAATCAACCCTCAGGCCACAGGAGTGAACTGCAGCGTGCTGAGTGATGCAGTCCAGCTGAAGGCCAGGCAGAGGGACGTTCGGCCTCTTCATCCAGAAGACATGATGCAGGATGACGTCCTGGTGAGGCCTCCGGCTGCTCAGCACAGCAGCTGCAGCGGCTATAAACAGTTTTTCAGCCCCGTGGAAGCTTTCCCCTCTTAGTGCTTTCAACACTGAATCCTGCTCAGTAAAATGTGGCTTTTGGACAAGAATTTACAAGAAAACTACTCAATTAATTGAAAATACAAAACGTAAAATGAGTGATTGCACAAGTGTTTAGCTTTTCAAGTCGGTGTTCAGGAGATTCACCCCTGGATGCTGCAGTTTTACCGCATTCTTTGTAGAACTGATCAAACTCTGGCAGGTTCCACTGGGATCATGAATGAATTATCAAGTCCAGACATTAACTCTCAGTTGGACTGAGGTCTGGACTCTGACTCGGCCTCCAGAACATCCACCTTGTTGTCTTTAAATCATTTCTCTGTAGCTTCGGCTCTTCGTCTTGTCAGAAAACAAATCATCTCCAGGTCTCAGTTCTCTATCAGACTCCATCAGGTTGTCCTCCAGGACTTCTCTGTGCTTTGCTGCATTTATTTCACCCTTTACCTTTACAAGCCTTCAACAGCCTGCTTCTGAGTAGCATCCATCCATCATGATGCTGCCGCCACCATGCTTCACAAAATTATGCTGCCGCCACCATGCTTCACATCATGATGCTGCCACCACCATGCTTCACAAAATTATGCTGCCGCCACCATGCTTCACATCATGATGCTGCCACCACCATGCTTCACAAAATTATGCTGCCGCCACCATGCTTCACATCATGATGCTGCCACCACCATGCTTCACAAAATTATGCTGCCGCCACCATGCTTCACATCATGATGCTGCCACCACCATGCTTCACAAAATTATGCTGCCACCACCATGCTTCACATTATGATGCTGCCACCACCATGCTTCACAAAATTATGCTGCCGCCACCATGCTTCACATCATGATGCTGCCACCACCATGCTTCACATCATGATGCTGCCACCACCGTGCTTCACATCATGATGCTGCCACCACCATGCTTCACATCATGATGCTGCCACCATGCTTACATCATGCCACCACCATGCTTCACAAAATTATGCTGCCACCACCATGCTTCACATTATGATGCTGCCACCACCATGCTTCACAAAATTATGCTGCCGCCACCATGCTTCACATCATGATGCTGCATGCATCATGATGCTGCCACCCATGCTTCACATCATGATTCACATCATGATGCTGCCACCACCATGCTTCACATCATGATGCTGCCACCACCATGCTTTACATCATGATGCTGCCACCACCATGCTTCACATCATGATGCTGCCACCACCATGCTTCACATCATGATGCTGCCACCACCATGCTTCACATCATGATGCTGCCACCACCATGCTTCACGTCATGATGCTGCCGCCACCTTGCTTCACATCATGACGCTGCCACCACCATGCTTCACGTCATGATGCTGCCGCCACTGTGCTTAACAAAATGATACAGCCACCACCATGCTTCACATCATGATGCTGCCGCCACCATGCTTCACATCATGATGCTGCCACCACCATGCTTCACAAAATGATGCCGCCACCACCATGCTTCACAAAATGATGCCGCCGCCGCCATGCTTCACATCATGATGCTGCCGCCACCATGCTTCACATCATGATGCTGCCACCACCATGCGTAATGATGGGGATGGTGTGTGCAGTGTCTGATGTCCACCAAACATAGCGTCTAGTCCAGTGACTGGACCTTCCAGATACAGGTGTCTTTACACTACAGTCAGTGGCTGCACTTTCACTACACTCAGACAAAGAGGGTCAATGTTTATGCAATCACTTACTTTAAGTTTTATATTTTTAAATTATTAAAAATTCATTCTAGAAATCAGTTTTTACTCTGATATGTAAGACGTGTTTTTTTGGTAAATTCTTGTCATCTCCAGAGTAAAGCATGGTGGTGGCAGCATCATGCTTCACTGTTAAAAAACTGAAAGGGGGAAACTTCCAATGGGGGAGATACTTTCTATAGTCACTGCATTCAGCACTCTACAGCATTAGCATAGATGTCCATAATGGCTTGTTTGTGTGTTTACATATATGTTCATGTGTAGAACTGCAGCAGGTCGTGGTGCACGGAGGTCGTGTGCGACGTCCAGCAGCTTCTGAGAGGCCAAGCTGCCATCATTCGGGTCAGCCGCAGAGTTCACGACGACTTTTTCAGAAAAGTAAGTTCCAGAGCCGATGCTCCAGTTCTTGTGCCGTGACAGAATCGTTGCTCATCGTCTCTGCGTCTCGTTTTTGTAGGCCAAGTATAAGTCAGTGAGGATAATAGGTGCGTATCGCGTCACAGCTCAGGAGACGAACCTCATCACTCTGGGAACAGGAACAGTCTGGAGGGAGGTAAGACTGCAGAAAGACTCTCTAATCTCAGCCATCATCTTTCCCATCTGCTGCAGAGTTTCTTTGCACACGCCATGCATTTACTCACCATCTGTCTGACTGCGTTACAACCTGGTCTGTTCAGCAAAGTGTGATAAGAAAAATGGGGATTTAAGTCGAACACCTGACTGGAATAACGCAAACAAATTATATATCAATGCACTGATGCTCACAGCAGAGACTATTAGTAGTAATATTAAAAACATATTAGGAATTCTAACATGTATATTAACTAGCAAAGGCTAAAAAAGGCTGAGCTCCCCTGACAGTCTTGGTATAGTAACACTGATTAAATCTTTAGCATGAAACACTCAACTGAACAATAAATAATATTTGTTTAAGCTGATTTGCTTTTAGCTTCAAGTGTCAAAGGCAAAATCTGGGCTTTCCTTTGAGGTGAATGTTACAAGAACTCTGGTTAAATATCAACTCAGGATTATCTCGAGTTAACCTGAAAGTCAGCCTGACAGTTAGCATGAAAGTTAGCCTTACAGTTAGCATGAAAGTTAGCCTTACAGTTAGCATGAAAGTTAGCCTGACAGTTAGCCCGACAGTTAGCCTGAAGCTTAGACTGACAGTTAAGTTAGCCTGACATTTAGCCTTACAGTTAGCCTGAAGCTTAGACTGACAGTTAAGTTAGCCAGACATTTAGCCTTACAGTTAGCCTGACAGTTAGCATGAAAGTTAGCCTTACAGTTAGCCTGACATTTAGCCTGAAGCTTAGCCTGACAGTTCAGTTAGCATGAAGCTTAGCCTGACATTTAGCCTTACAGTTAGCCTGACAGTTAAGTTAGCCTGACATTTAGCCTTACAGTTAGCCTGACAGTTAGCATGAAAGTTAGCCTGACATTTAGCCTTACAGTTAGCCCAACAGTTAGCCTGAAACTTAGACTGACAGTTAAGTTAGCCTGACATTTAGCCTTACAGTTAGCCTGACAGTTAGCATGAAAGTTAGCCTTACAGTTAGCCTGATAGTGAGCCTTACAGTTAGCCTGACATTTAGCCTTACAGGCCTTGCATTTGTTAGTTTTCCAGTATAAGTTTCCAGAATAACTGAGCTTGAATTATATTGAATTTGCTTTATGGAACCAAAAAAATGATGTTCCAATTAGATATTCACCCCAAACCGTTCATCCACAGCGTCAGCGAGAGGTGACCCTATATAACGTCTCACACAGATGGACTTTTAGTTATTGTACTGTTTCATGTGGCGTCCCTGTGAATAACTATTTTCTTCAGACTGTGCTGGAGGTGCTGAAGGGCCGAGCGATTCCCATCTCGCTCTGGATCCTGATCGGCAGCATCATCGGAGGTTTGCTGCTGCTGGCTCTCATCATCTTCATCCTGTGGAAGGTATCGTCGACTAAACGTTCAGACTTCCTAGTGAAAACATCAGAGTGTGTTTACGACTAATCTCAATGATCTTCCCCTCAGCTCGGGTTCTTCACGCGCAAACAGAGAGGCGAGGACGAAAACCACGAGGACTGAGCCCGAGCCCGGCTGCCACGACGGCGGCTGTTTGCCACGAGAGCGAAGACTCGGCCTCCCAGCGGCGGGCGCCGAGCGAGTCCCGGCGCTGGGAGTCGAGGCGAGGACACAACAGGGACCTCCAGGACCAAAGAGAGCACCGCGAGGGTCCAACAGACTAAAAGCACTACCCACTATTCCCAGGGTCGGGGGCACTTATGTAAATAAGCTTTGTTTTTCTAATTTTAAGGAAAGTGTATCAAACCACAGTTCTTCTATTTAACTTCCAGACATGTTCATGGTTTTTATATTTCAGACGATCACTCGGTTCTACAGTTTTTGTTAATGAAATTAAAACAGTTGAAAGACGTATGTTTGTTCTGTTTATTCACTTCTGATGCGATAAAAACTACGAAACAGTCAAACCTGACACAGAAAATAAGTGAAAAGTAAAGCTCCTGAATGCGACTCAGCTTGTGGACGAGGCGGTGGAGCTGACGTAGGACTCTAGAAGAAAGATGGTTTCGTCCACTTGGTTCTCTGCTGAATCCAACCTGGTGGGGGGGAAAAGGAAACTATAAAAACACACCAGGTTCGTCGTCATCATCGGCTGTAAAGAAGGAGGGATTCCAGCTTACTTGTTGATGTGAAGCCTCAAAGCGTCCAGCTGCTGCTTCTCGGGAGCCGTGATCATCTCCTCCACCTCGGTCAGCTGCTCCGGCTCGGCCCCGCTGGCCTGCAGGGACGCCAGGATGGCTTCGATTCGCTGCGACTTCTCCAGCAGACGCCTGGAAGCCAAACGAAACCGATTAGCCCGTCGGCCGAGAGACGACAGAGAGGATTCAAAAAGACTCACTTGCTCTCTTTGGACTCAAACAGGCGTCGCTCGATGAGGTTGGCCACCGTCTGAAAAACGTGCACGAAAAAGACGTTATTAAAAGAAAAAACGCCAAGAAAAGCATCTGAAAGTTGAAGTTCGATCCCGGTTTCACCTTGTAGCAGTTCTGCAGCAGCATTCTGGCCGTGGGGAGCTGGTTGACGGTGTAGAGATAGAAGGTGCGAGACGGAGCGTAGTCGGGGGTCTTCGGGATTTCCTGAGAAATATAAAAGTGCAGTCGTTAAGAGAAGATGAGGCTGGTTGTTTTTCCTCACTGTGGCTCATTTTTATGCCTCACATCATGATGCTGCCACCACCGTGCTTCACATCATGAAGCTGCCACCACCGTGCTTCACATCATTATGCTGCCACCGCCGTGCTTCACATCATGATGCTGCCGCCACCGTGCTTTACATAATGATGCTGCCGCCACCGTGCCTCACATCATGATGCTGCCACCACTGTGCCTCACATCATGATGCTGCCGCCACCGTGCTTTACATCATGATGCTGCCGCCACAGTGCTTCACACATGATGCTGCCACCGCCGTGCCTCACATCATGATGCCGCCACCACCGTGCTTCACATCATGATGCTGCCACCACCGTGCTTCACATCATGATGCCGCCACCACCGTGCTTCACATCATGATGCTGCCACCACCGTGCCTCACATCATGATGCTGCCACCACCGTGCTTCACATCATGATGCTGCCACCACCGTGCTTCACATCATGATGCCGCCACCACCGTGCTTCACATCATGATGCTACCACCATGATGGTGATGCTTCACACCATGAAGCTGCCGCCACCGTGCTTCACGTCATGATGCTGCCACCACCATGCTTCACATCATGATGCTGCTGCCACCGTGCTTAACAAAATGATGCTGCCACCACCATGCTTTACATCATGATGCTGCCACCCCCATGCTTCACATCATGATGCTGCCACCACCATGCTTTACATCATGATGCTGCTGCCACCGTGCTTCACAAAATGATGCTGCCACCTACATGCTTCACATCATGATGCTGCCACCGCTGTGCTTCACATCATGATGCTGCTACCCCCATGCTTCACAAAATGATGCTGCCACCACCATGCTTCACATCATGATGCTGCCACCGCCGTGCTTCACATCATGATGCTGCCACCACCATGCTTCACATCATGATGCTGCCGATTTTTCACTGCAACATAAAGTCCTGCACCTCTATGGAAACAGAACAACCATGACTAGAAGGAGAAAGAACTCAGAAATGTCATCTGTGCAGAATGACACAGGTAGAATGTCATTAATCCCACTCAAGATACTGAATTTCTTCGACTATTTATTTTACAACAATTGCAAAAACCTGGAATTGACATGTGCAACATTTTTCCAATTATCCACAGCTGTTACCGACTATCTCCATGTTTCCAGACTCTCCAGACTTTTCCTCTCCACTCTGCTCATCATCTCTATAAAGATGTTCCTCCATGCTGGATGTATCTCCAACTACTGTCTCCTCTGTTCTCTGTTTCTGAGCCGTGCTGCTTTTATTTATTGATCTAGTAGGTTGGATTTTCCTCTAATGGTCATTTTGAGTAAGTTTAAGTCATTTTTAACCAGTTTTGTGTCATATTGGACACACTTTTCAGTCATTTTGGGCACGTTTTTGGCATTTTGGACAAATTTTCAGTCATTTTAAATTCGAATACAGTCCTTCGCCATATTGCTTTTCACTTTTCGCGGATTTTTAAATTGTATAAATCTAATTCTGCATCACAGATTAAGAAGAATATTAAATGGAAATAAAATACGTAGCGTGCAGCAGATGAGTAGACTATGGAAAACTCAGCTACGGCCGCTTCCTCTTGAGCTAGTTTGCCCACGTGAGATGCTACACGGCACGCTATTGGCTGACGGATGGGAGGCGACCAATCAGAGCGCTGCGTGCTGCATCCTGGGCTCTGATTGGCTCAGCGGCTGTAGCATCAGCGTCTCCTCCCTGCTCATGAACTCCATAGATGATGATGAAAATGTTCCTCCATGCTGGATGTATCTTCCAAAAGAGCTGCAGGACTTCATGTTGCAGCGAAAAATGAACCAACAGTGAAGAAAAACCAGACAGGAACAAAAACCACCCGGAGTTCCGAGTCTTAAATATTAAGATCTCAGATTTTAGGACTGAAATCATCCAAATGTTGCCGTTACAACCGTCAAACTGCGAGTGAAGTTGCCAGAAAGCCACTTTTAATTAAACTTAATTGTCCTGCTGTTCACAAAACAACACAGAGAACAAGATTAGGCGACTGGTTTTTCAAAAAAGGGGGGCTTTTAAAAATATGTCATCCACTTAGAGAAGAAATAAAGTGTGCCAAATAATTTCCAAAGTAGGTTTTTGGATCAGATTTTTTTTGGATTACGCCTCCTCTCCAGGCAGTAAGTCAGGTTAATAGACCCGGCTGGGGGAGACTGGCTTCGTGCATCGATATAAATTCACTACAGCGATCGCAGAGTCTCCTCGGTTTGTCAGATTTGCAGCGTTTGTGTGGATTAAAGGGGTAAAGCACTGATTCCTACCTGCAGCTGCACCAGGTTCTGTGACAGCAGCGTGTACAGCATGTCTTTGGCCTCCTTGGCAGGAATCATGGCGAAATCCTCCACCTGCTTCTGCTCCAGGTGACGCTTCCTCAGCAGCAGGCGGAAAATCCGAGCAGATCTGGAGCCGAACCTGAAGACGGATCGCGAGTCAATAAGGGGTTAACAGGAAGAAGCGTAGATGCAGGTAAAAAACGACTCACCTCTCCTGGACGACGGACTCCAGAGTGGCTCGGGCCAGGTTAGCCAGCGCTCTGTTCAGATCTGAGAGGGGAAGTTCAGGAAAGCAGCTGGGCTTTGTTGGATTCATGGATTAAATCAAACAAACTGCTGTACCTTCTGTTAACCTGACATCATCCGAGCACGCTGCCTTTACGTCTGGATTACGTCCTCGCTCACTTTATCGTAGATCTCGCAGTCTTAGCAGATCAAACCAAGCAACATCTCACTTTCGACACGTCACAGACACACAAGCTACGTATTTGGAGTTGTGCAAAATGACTTGGCGGAGAGTTTTTGCTGCTAAAAAGAATCACAAAACACAATTTCACATCTTTTACAAACTGGAATGTCCATAAAAAATTGTCTTATTCTTTAACGCTCTCACCTCCAAGCAGTTTCTGGGTGTATTTTTTAGCCCCTTTCTTATTTTTCTTCACTGTGGGCTCATTTTTCACTGCAATATAAAGTCCTGAACCTCCATGGAAACAGCAAAGAACCCAGAAATGCAATTCTGTGCAGCTAAAATTCCATAAACTCTGAAAAACAGTTGAATTTCTTTGACAATTTATTCTACGAAAATAGAAAAAATATGAAATTAACATTTTTACAAGTGTCCACAGGTGTTAGCAACATTGGAAAACAGCTGCTTACATATCTCCAGCTCATACAATCTATTTCTCTGTACTCTCCTCATCAACTGTAGAAAGATGTTCCTCCATGCTGGATGTATCTCCAGCTACTGTCTTCTCTGTTCTCTGTTTCTGAGCCGTGCTGCATTTATTTATTGATCCAGCAGGTTGGATTTTCCTTTCAGTCTCTCTCGTCGACTTTATCTCTTCTGCATTTCGTTTTTGTTGTTTTGCTTCTCACTTGTGTTGTTTTGTCTCTTTCTTGTTGTTCTATCTTGCTTCTGTCGTTCTGTTTCGTCCATCTGTTGCCTCTTTGTGCCTGTGAAGGTTCTCAGTCGTCCAGGTCATGGTCGTCCTCATAGCTGTAAAGTCGTGTGTCGTCGGCATATTGGAGCATCCTTATACGCCAAACAAAGTCTCGTTTTTGACAATTTGTGTGTTATTTGGGATGTTTTGTGTCTATTTCTGGCATTTTTTCAATCTTGTTTGTTTGAATTTGTCTTGTTTTTGAAGTTTTGTGTCTTTTTGTTGTTGTTTCGTCTCCACATACTACACATATTTAACTATCTCCATGTTTCCAGCCTCTACAATCTATTTCTCTCCACTCTGCTCATCATCTGTAGGAAGATGTTCCTCCATGCTGGATGTATCTCCAACTACTGTCTCCTCTGTTCACTGTTTCTGAGCCGTGCTGCATTTATTTATTGATCCAGCAGGTTGGATTTTCCTCTCAGTCTCTCTCGTCGTCTTTATTTTGTCTTTTTTTGCATCTCATTCTTGTTGTTTTGTGTGTTATTTGTGTTGTTTTGTCTCTTTCTTGTTGTTCTATCTTGTTTCTGTCGTTCTGTTTCGTCCATCTGTTGCCTCTTTGTGCCTGTGAAGGTTCTCAGTCGTCCAGGTCATGGTCGTCCTCATAGCTGTAAAGTCGTGTGTCGTCGGCGTATTGGAGCATCCTGATACGCCAAACAGACGCCAGACATTCTGAGCTTCAGTCGTAGAATCTGGACTCGCTCGAGTTGCTGGAAGACGTTTCACCTCCCATCCAAGATGAGGAAGTCTTGGAGAAAGTCTCAAGCAAGTCCAGATGCTACGATTGAAACCACGAGGATCGCCTCTTTGTGGTCACTTTGTGTCTCAGTTTTGTTGTTGTAAGTCTCGTTTTTGACAATTTGTGTGTTATTTCGGATGTTTTGTGTCTATTTGTGGCATTTTTTCAATCTTGTTTGTTTGAATTTGTCTTGTTTTTGAAGTTTTGTGTCTTTTTGTGGTCGTTTTGTCTGCACATGACATATTTAACTACCTCCATGTTTCCAGCCTCTACAATCTATTTATCTCCACTCTGCTAATCAGCTGTAGGAAGATGTTCCTCCATGCTGGATGTATCTCCAACTACTGTCTCCTCTGTTCTCTGTGTCTGAGCCATGCTGTATTTATTCATTGATCCAGCAGGTTGGATTTTCCTTTCAGTTGCTTTAACTTGTTTGGATGTTCGTCTCCTCTTTGCTGTGTGGAAACACTGCCTGCAGTTCAGCTGAAAACTCTCAGAATTTTCGTCACGTGACTGTCGGTCACAGCCAAGTCCACCATGGCCTCTCAGTTGCGCCAAGGACTGCAGAATTTTTAGTTTTTTACAGAATCTGCGCAGCGTAAGCGGTTTAATTTTTGGCGAATTTCAAATTGAGACATGCAAAATTTCTTCGATTACTTCTCTAGAAAGATGTTCCACCATGCTGGATGTATCTCCAACTACTGTCTCCTCTGTTCTCTGTTTCTGAGCCATGCTGCATTTATTTATTCATCCAGTAGGTTTGGTTTTCCTCCCATGGTCATTCTGGATGAGTTTGTGTCATTTTGAACATGCTTGGGGCCTTTTTCTATATTTTTTCAATCATTTTAAACAGTTTTATGTCTTTTTTGACACTTTTTTCCGCTGTTTCAGGACAAATTTTTGTCAATTTGGACACATTTTGAGTCCCTTTGAATAGGATTTTTTGTCACATGACTGTTTGTCTCACCTGGTTCCATCATGGCTTCTCAGTTGCGCCAAGGACTGCAGAATTTTTAGTTTTTTACAGAATCGGTGCAGCGCAAGCGGTTTAATTTTTGGCGAATTTCGAAATGAGAGGTAAAAGATTTCTTCGATTACTTCTCTAGATAGATGCTCCAAACACCTGCAGCATAAGGATCCATATGAGTGCCTCCAAAATAAGAGAGTTAACTTAATTAATTGCCTATAATTAAAAAATGATCCCTGACATGGAGACAGGATGGGTCAGGATCTAACAGCAGCTCACACTGTGGACTTTTATTCACCTCAGTCAGGAGAGCTGTTAGTAAAGCCTAAGTTAGATTATCATCAAGCATAGACGGATGTTTTACTGGAAATCATAAATAAACCAGTAATAAACATTAAAGTGACCTCTTCTCATCACTTTAACAGACTGATAAAGCAGGAATGTCTGAAAAGGGCTCCAGCGAATCGATTCGTTGCACTAAAATCAGGATCTCCACCTTATAAAAGGATACTGACGACGTACATCCCTCCTCCACTCTCTCCAGCCTTCCCCACGAACTCCATCTTAAAACAAAAAGAAGATATAAGTATTCTGTGTGGATGATAAAAATGCAGATCACAAAATGTGCCCTGAGCATGTTCTACCGGGTCGTCCACCAGCAGGGTGAGGTACTGGTCCAGGATGGGTCTGGGGATGTTGTAGCTGGCTGGCAGGGACCTGAAGATCTCATTGGCTGAGAGCGGCTTGGTGCAGGTGGCTGTGGGCGATGTGGTCACTTCGCTCATCCTCAGCATGGTCCTCACGATCTCACTGCTGGTCTGTCGGGATTTAAAACGATAAGACAAACTATCAGGATACTTGCTGGTTTTAGCTTTTAATTCTCTCAGCCAGGCAGGAAAATTCAGTCATAAATCGACGGCTGCTCTTTTTTATTTCTAGGCCTGTTGCAACGTCTAAACTGTTGTTTTTGGCCCTAACTAGGATTTATAACTGAATTCTCCTCATTAGTCACAAGCAAATGTTTAACGAGTCCCCTAAGGAATAGCAGGGAAAGCCGACAGGCCCCCCCCCGCCAGGGTAAGCGTCACTTGTTCATTTATTTTAAATAGGTTTTTTTAATGCCCCAAAACAGTGATACCAAAGACGGTACACAGAGCTTTTAACAGAGCTTGGTGATACGGTTGAAAACGCAATTGCGACATCTTATACGTCGATACGTGAACACATAGGGGGAGAGGTCAGGTGTATTTTTGGATCATGTAGCCGCGGCTACATGATGAGGCAGAACCAGTGGAGTTAGCACGGATGTTAGCACGTCGTCAGAGCAGCCTTCTGGGAGCCGCGATGGTAAACATCCAACTAGCGGATTTAATCCAGAATGGTTAGCTGACCCTAAATTTAGCGGATGTCTCTACCAGACCCAGTATGGTAAACCCAGACGGATTGATGCACTGATCCAACCTGAACCATGTGCAGCAACAAGTAGTAGAGGTCACACAGCACAGCAGACCTGTTCAGCCTCTGAGTTCCCTGGTTTTAACCCTTGGCCATGTTTGCACTTTTTTATTTATGTAAATTTATTTTACTTTTAAATGTGACCAGCAACGGCTTGTTTTAAGATTCACTAGGATTTAACTTAAGTGTAAACAACTGATATTATTTATTTTAATTGTATTTTTTTGTGTTTGTTAAAACCAGATTTCAAGATTGTGCCTTTTTCTAAGACTCTACGTTTAAGTATTGTTAATAAATGGCTTATAATAACACATAATAGTCATAATTTCAAAATTCCTGTCAACTTTTAACTTTTTTTTTACAAAAACACGGTGGGCGGCCGGTGGGCTTTTCTACCATCAGGCTTAGCAAGTTTTCTGGGGGAAACCCTGGAATAGTTAAATATTTTGGAAAATATGAGTATAATCATTTATGCCAATAGGTAAAGGTTAGCCTAGCCTACCAAACAGACTGGAAACAAGGGGAAACAGCTACGATTGAGTCCCCAGATTGTTCATAATCATGTAAATTTTGATTTATAGTGAATTTCTATCTGACTGAAAGGTTTTTCTGCAACCACAGGAAGATGTTCCTCCATGCTGGATGTATCTTCAACTACTGTCTCCTCTGTTTATTCTTTCTGAGCCGTGCTGCATTTATTTATGGATCCAGGGGGTTTGATTCTCCTCTCAGTCTCTCTGATGGAAACACTGCCTGCAGTTCAACCTGAACACTCGCTGAATTTTTGTCACGAGGCCGTTGGTCACAGCCGAGTCACTAAAAGCTTCAGAGTTGCGCCGAGGAGGGCAGAATTTTTATTTTTTCGCAGAATCTGGTTTGTACAAATGGTGTATTTTTTGCGCATTTTTATTTAGGGCATCGCGATTTTAAGCTAGAATTTGAAATAGAACTGCATGATTACTTCAAGGGCTGTTGGAAATCTGGTGAGTGCTTCTGTTTTTACAGTTTCTGCCTGATAAATGTTTTAATTTTGGTGATTTTTTAAAAAGATAAAAGGTCTTTAAAACCTGCTGGTGACGTTTTGGGCTTCAGAGAGTGAAATAATGAGTTTTCAGTGTCTGTGAGCGTAAACCCGACCTGGTCCAGCTTGTTGGCTACGGCGCTGATGATGGCCTGGTCTCTGAAGTGAAGGTGGAACCTCTCGAAATTCACCTGCCAGTAAATCCCCTCGTCGCCATGAGCCTGAGCCTGAGCCAAAGAAAGACAGAGACAGAAGGTCACACGAATGATACGCAACTAAAACAACACATCTTTTAAATTATCTGTATTTATTTTTGTTTTTCTACAAATTCCTGGTAAAATAAATTAATTTAAAAATGCACTTGTGTTTCCCCCAGAAAAATATAATGAATTTAATTTATTATAATTAATTTAAAAATATACAATGCAAATATTAAATTATTTTTTTAATCAGGAATATAAAAAACACAGAAAAAAAATTTATTAAACTTAAATTTATTATAATTTATATTTATATCAAATATTAATAAATTAAATATAACAGTTTTTTTAAATATATTTTTTTGGGTGTTTTTTTTTTTACTGATTTCCAATAAAATTAATTAATTTAAAATGTGCTATTTTGGGAAATTCCCTTCCTTGCCAACACATCATTGTTCATTCACCTGATCAAATTAATTAATATAATTTAATTGACTTAAAAAAAAAACACAAAGATATTCAAAGATTTATAATACAAATAAATTAAACATAAATTATTTAAAAAAAAAAGATATCTATTTTTTTGTTTATTTGTCTTTAAAAACTGAATTTCAATAAAATAAATTAATTAAAAATGTGCTATTTTGGGACATTCCTTTCGCCTGCATAGCACTGTTCATCCACCTAATAAAATTCATTAATATAATTTAATTGATTTAAAAATGTACCATGCAAACTTTTAAATTCATTTTTTAAAAATCAGGAATCAGTTAAAAAAAAAAAAAAAACAACAAAAAAAAAAAACAAAGACAAAATACATTTATTAATACTAATGAATTAAACATGAATTAATGCTTTGAAAAATATCTGTTTTTTTGTCTATTTGTTTATTTATCTTTAAAAACTGAATTCCAATAAATAAATGCAGTTTTTAAATAATAAAGATATTTATAAATATTAATAAACGTAAATTTTTTTGGGGAAAATATCTAGATTTTTCGTTTATTTTCTTTTGTCTTTAAAAACTGAATTCCAATAAAATAAATTAATTTAAAAAGTGCTATTTTGGGACATTCCCTTCCTTGCCTGCATAGCACTGTTCATTCACCTGATCAAATTAATTAATAATTTAACTGATTTAAAAATGTACCAAGCAAATTTTAAAATTAATTTATTTCATAAGAAATTAGAAAAAAAAACATAAAATACATTTATAAATACTAATAAATTAAACAGAAATTAATTTTTTAAATCTTAAAAAAAGATTTTCGATAATATATATATATTTTTTTTTAAATGTACTAACTTGGGACATTTCCTTCCTCATCTGCATGGCACTGTTCATTCACCGAAAAAAAATCATTAATACAGTTTAATTGATTTAAAAATGTATCATGTAAATTTTTGAATTAATTTATTTTAGCAGGAATCATTAAACCAAAATTAAAAAACAGATAAAATATATTTATTTATCTGGGTTTTTTGTTCATTTCTTTCCTTAACTGCATATCACTTTTTATTATGTCCATTAAGTCTTTAGCAGTTATGCAATAATTGCTCTAATAAATGAAAAGGTGTGAAAACAGCTTGAATAATCAGATACGTAGCCACTAAACCTTAACAACTAAAACTTTACAGTCGCTGACCTCTGAGTCCATCTTTTGTCTCTTTGCGTTCCTCTGCTCCTCCCCGTCCTCGGCGGCCAGCTGCCGTTTGCCCCGCCCTACGAGGGTCATGTGAGGCACCTTGTAGCAGTCGGGGAAGCTCTCCGGTGTGGGCGGGGCGGCGCTGACCGGGGCGGCAGGGGCACCGGGGGCGGCGGGAGGCGCACCTGCAGCCGGAGCGGCGCTGTCTGCAGCTCCTGCTCCGGCCAGCGGGGGGCAGCGCTGAAGGAAATGAGTCTCGACCAGTTTGGAAAAGGCAGAAGACACTTCGCTGTAATCCATGCTGTGGCCCTCTGCAGCAACAAACACAGAGAAAGTCACTGTGAATTCACAAAACCATTGGAAAATCTGCCAAAAATAATCAATTTAGTCTCAGCAGATTCTGTGAAAAACTAAAAATTCAGCTACAGTAAGGAATAAATTACTAGTCAACTATTAAATGAACTGCAGCATATCTGGATAATCAATAAATCTGTTTGAGTATTTTTTTAATAATGAAAAAAGGTCTAAATTCTCTGATTGCAGCTTCTTAAATGTGAATATTTTCCTGTTTATTTCCTGCTTTATGACAGTAAACTGAATATCTTTAGATAAAATATTTTATGATATCACTGATCAGCATTTAATCAATTAATCGACAATAAAAATTCTTATCAATTGCAGCCTTTCTCGTTAATGCCAGGGAAAAAGACACAGGAAGAAGGGTTTTTTGTGGACTATTCGACCAGAAACACGCTCAAGTAAAACAAATTATCGGATTTAATTATGTCAGTTATGTATATTTTCACTATGTTCTGACTTTTAACAGACAAAACAACTGATTGATTGACTGATTGATCGGTTTGAGTAACTCTTCAAAACAAAAGTCTAAATTCTCTGGTTGCAGCTTCTTAAATGTGAATATTTCTTGGTTTCTTTCTTCCTCTATGACAGTAAACTGAATATCTTCGGACAAAACGACACATTTGTCATCTTTGGGAGACACTGATCAACATTTCCCAGACTAATAACTGATAAATCAATCATCAGCGACTGAAACTCTCCACTGACCCTCCATGTTCTGCGTGAGTCGATCTGCGACTGTTTTCACCGTGCTGCTCATCGTCATGTGTCCCCTCTGCAGTAGCTCCTCTATGATCAGCTCCCCGGTGTCTCCGTAGAGGGTCTTTGCCGTGTAGATGTACCGCGGGTATCTCAGGATCCTCAGGATCCGGTCGCAGCTGCTGCGGTACTCCGTCGGGCTGCCGGGTCCTTTACGGCCGGAGCTGAACAAGCAGGCGCCGTGCTGCACGAGCACCATGAGAGACTTCTTCACCTGACCCAGAGAGAAAAACGAAGACGAGGAGGTTCATCTCTTCCTCTAACAGCCACAAAATCACATTATAATCATAGAAATCAGATAAAGAGTTTAACTGGACATGTTGGACGTGTTGTTTTGTTTTACTGATTACTGATAAAACTAATTAAGTGTTTTCTTCAGTGTGCCATTTTAACAAATTAATTAAATAAGGGTCAAAGTGGCAACAATGAAAAAAACAAACAAAAAAAACAATTTTTAAAAATTAATTTAGATTTAATTTATCAGATTTATTTATTTATTTTATCAAGAATCAGGGAATGAAAATGCAGATCGAATAAATTAATAAATAATAATAAATCAAATATAATTAATTAAAAAATAAATAGCTGCTTTTTTCTTTTTTTTAACTAATTCTTGATAAAATTAATTTAAAATGTGACAAAGTGGCAAAAATTAAAACACATAGTTATTTTAAAATTAATTTATATTTAATTTAATAGTATTTATTAGATTATTTATTTAGATTATTCCATCAAAAAATATGTAAAAGAAAATGCAGATAAAATATATTAATAAATACTAATACATTCAATATAAATTAATTTTGAAAATAAATAGCATTTTTTTTCTTTTTTACTAATTCTTCATAAAAATAAATTTATTTTAAAAATATGCCAAAATGGCAAATTTTTAAATAAATTAATTTTTTTTGAGAATCAGTAAAAAAAAGGATAAAATAAATACACAAAAAATACATTTCTTTTGTATTTTACTGATTCCAGATAAAATAAATAGATTTAAAAATGTGCACATTTGTCATTTTAACTACCGATAGTCAAACTCAGTTGTTAAATGCTACAACAGTTTACATGGCGGCAGCGTCTCAGTGACAAACATCTACAACAACAGACGTCCTACCAGGTCCACTGAGAGGTCAGTTTCATGAATGATGGTTCTTAAATTCTGTGCTCCACTTCTCAGCAGGTGTGTTCCCACTTTCTCCACCACCTCGCCGAAGTGTTCACGAAGCAGGAGGCCACAAAGGCGAACCTCCTGGGCAGTCATCTGCACGAAGAAACACACAGGGGATGAAAAATCTAATCATAATAAGCTCCTCTGTCAATGTGATGCTAATACACGTTATGCCAGATCTTAACAGAACACCTGGATTTAATAAAGCATTAATTGGACACATCATTAAGACCCGAGAGCTTGTTAATTAAAAGGTCGCTGAATAAAAAGACAAGAGAGGAAATATTAAATGCATTCCCTTTTGCACACTGCAGGTTGCTATGTGTTCATAAATGAAAAATATACCAAAAGAAGGGATTAATTTGCATGCGATTAGTGGAAATTGCACATAATTAGAGAAAGAACAGACATCTGGATGGTGTCTACAGCAAAATTGGGGAATATCTTTCAATAAAAAAGGCCTTTTTCCACAACAAAACAACCAGGAGGTTCCCAGGTGGGCAAATTACGTACAAGAAAACAAAGTCATGAAAAGTGAGTTCCTCCTTTATTTTTAATGTAGTGAGTCTGAATTCTTTGATTTGACTTTAGAGCAAATGCATGCTGTTTTAATTTAGAAGTAATCTGATTACTGTGAGGCTGTACAGTTCAGAATTAATTGACATTAAGTGCGCAGTTCTGTTGCACACTTCAGGCTAGTGAGCTTATTTCTACTGTGGCTTAGCAGCAACGTTAGCATGCAGGCTAGCTTGGAGGCTAACTGGACATTTTAACATCCGAAACAATAAAATTTCACACAAACCTTTCCGATAAATTTATTCCAGGACGGTTTTTGGCTTCAATCATCCCACAGAGTGAAGATTTCCCCACATGTGGAGGCTCCTGGATGTCAACACACGACAACTTCCTCTGCTCGGCTTCGCTCGCCGGGATTCGGCGGCGTGCCGCGGTGCATGCCGGGCAGGAGGCGGAGGCTGCCTTCAGTCTGTGGAGGACCGACGTCAGTGCTGCTCCTGGGGAAGATGGCGGAGGCTGCGGCTGTTCCCCCGCATCGGTTCTTCTGCCACTGCTGTAAGGGAGAAGTGAACCCCAAGCTCCCGGTGAGTCAGGCGGCTTTTCGCTTCCCGTTCCTCGCCCTCTTGCGAATCCCGTGCGGCTGACATGTCGGCCTTCCTGCGAATCACCGTTTGTGTCGCTCCGCCGCTACAGCTAAACCCCTAGCTAGCTTGTTAGCAGTTAGCAGCGTTTGTTGTTGTTAACTCCACAAATGCACTCGTTGCAGACGCCTGCGTTAAAAACATTTTAAAAAACAGACATCAAAAGAGAAAATATCGACATGTTTTGTTGGTGTTAAGACGTTTTAGTGAAACCACTGAGCCGGAAGCTTTGGTTTGACAGTTTGGAGGTGTTGTGTTTGTCAGAAAACAACAGAAACACCAGACAGGAAGATCAGTGTCACTAGCTTTTCATTTAATGCTACTGATCTGACATTAGTTAGCAGACAGGAGGCTAGTTTTACTTTATTTTATGTTATGAGGACGAGTTAAAGAATTTTCGGGAGCATTGTTGAACATGTTTAGTTTCAGTTTCGAATTTAAAAGTAAGATAATGTCCCACAACGACTTTTACTAACCTTAGCATGTTGTTTTCTACACCTTATGTAATTTGAATGGCTTTTTTTACAGTATAATGTCAGTTTATTAGTTAAATAATAGCATTGCAGTAAATCCTTGCTTGATTTAGGTTGCAATGTTCATTTTACTATCGAGCTGCTAAATTTAATCGATTAGTTGTCAACTTTTAAAGTAATCGCCAGCGTCTGTGTCAAGTGATTATTTAAATTGAGCAGGGTTTTTAAAAAGAAAATAAAATCAGATTTTGCACTGCAACTCCTTAAATGTGAATATATTCTTGTTCCTTTTCCCCACTATGACAGTAAACTGAAAAACAAGACTCTTGGTTTAGTTTGTCGGCTTGGAGATGTTGAGTTTTCCCATTAAAAAAAACAAAAACAAAATATGAACCTTTTTGTATTTAATGCTACAGATTAAACTTCAGTTAACTGGCAGGAGGCTAGTTTTGCATTATTTTATTTCTACACAGTTGACAGGACAAGCTTGGGAATCTTCTGGAACGTTGTCAAACATGTTTAGTTTTAGTTTCGAGCTTGAAAGTGAGATAATGGCCCATATCGGCTTTTACTAACCTGATGATGCTTTAAACGTCTCTTCTACACCTTGGATAATTTGAATGGCTTTCTATTTACAGTGTATTGACAGTTAATTTGTTAAATACCAGCCTTGCAGCAAATTCTAGCTCAATCATGGCTGCTGTGTTCATTTTATTATCGAGCTGCAATAATATATCAATTAGTTATCAACTATTAAAGTCATGCCAGCTCTTTTAAAAAGCGATTTGTGCAATTTTTAAGAAGAAAGAAGTCTACATTCTTTGATTGCAGCTTGTTAAATGTGAATATTTTCTTGTTTCTTTTCTCCACTATGACAGTAAACTGAAAAATAAGATTTTTGGTTTAGTTTGGCGTCTTGGAGATGTTGAGTTTTTCATTAAAAAACAAAACAAAAAACAAAAAAAACATTTCCATTTAATGCTACAGACTTAACGTCAGTTAACTGGCAGGAGGTTCGTTCTGCATTATTTTATTTCTACACAGTTGACAGGACAACTCTGGGAATCTTCTGGAACATTGTCAAACATGTTTAGTTTTAATTTCTAATTCAAAAGTAGGAAAATGTCCCACAGTGACTTTTACTAGCTGTAGCTTGTTATTTTCTACACCTTAGATAGTTTGGACGGTTTCTTAATTACAGTCTAATGACAGTTAATTCGTTTAATAAAAGCCTAGCAGCAACTCCCAGCTTCATTAAGGCTGCAATATTCATTTTAGTATAGAGTTGCAACTATTCATGGATTAGCTGTCAACTTATAAATTAATTGGCAGCCATTTTGATAGCTATATATTCGATTTGAGCATTTTTTTAAGAAAAAAAAGAGTCCAAACTTGTACAGCAGCGACTTAAAATGTGAAAATTTTCCAGTTTCTTTTCTCCTCTATGCCAGGAAACACGATATGGATATTTGGATGTATTTGGATTGTGGACAAGACAAGACATTTGGTTTAGTTTGAGAACTTGGAGATATTTTTCATAAAAACGAAACAAACCGTTTAATTTAATGCTGCAGACTTGGAACACTAGGTAACAGATAGGAGGCCTTTTGGTTTTGTGTTTTGCTTCCAATGAATGTCACCATTGGCAGGACGAGTCGGGGAATTTCGGAAACAAGCTGTTTGGTTTTGGTTTTAAAATTAAAAGTGAGACTCAGAAAATAAGGAATCTGGAAGCAGACGTGACTCTCACATCATGACAGACATTTACAAACCTTAGGAGGCTTTAGACTTGAGCCGCCACTACAAATTGATTAGTTAGGTAGGTCTAAAGTCTCTGCAGCTTCTTAAATTTGAAGACTTCCTGTTTCTTTCCTCCTCTGGGGCGGCAAACTGAATGTCTTTGGGCTGTGAATAAAACACAGGTCAACATTTTGTACGATTTCCTGACATTTCACACAGCTAATCGGTCGATACAGAAATAATTGGCAGATTAAATAACAACGAAAATTTGTAGGAAAGAGTATACTCCACCCGATGGTCTCTATGTCGCCGTTTAATTCTGTGGTGTTACAGCGGTTGGAGCCTAAACAACTATTCAGTAACTTTATTAGCTGGTTGTTGGAAAATTATTCTGCTTTATTTTATTTAAATAATTAATCATTTAGGTCAGTTTTAAAACCAAAATGTCAGACTTTCTCATGTATCTCACATGTGAGCATTTGCTTGCTTTCGTAGTCCTTTAATGATAATAAATTAAATATATTTGGCTTTTAGTGGGACAAAACAAGCAATCTGAAGCTGCGCAGTTAATTTTGACTATTTTATTGTTATATCAACAAACTCAAAAATGAAAATACCCATGATTCCCCTTGCTGTGCGCCTACTCTACCTTGACTTCTATACATAGTTGGACAAATGTGCATAATAAACCTGTAAATGAGGCTGTATTGCTCCGTGTCAGTGAGTCCGTCCAGCAGGCTGTCTTATCATCAGCTGAATCTTTATTTTTATAGTTGAGGGTACTTCCCGGCTGCCCTGTCACTGAGTCAAAACCGGCCTGCTTCGCTCAGACACGCTCAGTCCTTTGGCATGTCTTCGCCGAGCCAACTGACTCGCAACACCCAAGATTATCGCCGTGCGCTTCCACCGAACGGCCTCAGGACCGCGTCTCGGTCATGTGTCCGTTTGTACGGCAGATAGGGTAACCTGTGAGCTAATGACACACAGCTGACATGAGCTGTTTTTGCTTCCTGCAGGGTTTTTTTTTTTTTAACCCAGTCTGACCTTGAAATAGGTTTTACATCCTCACATTTTTATAAACCAAGCAAACTGAGCCAGTTAAATCTGAGCATAGCGTTAATTCATGTTCTGTTTTTATGAAGAGCTCACCACACGGAAGGAATTCAACATAAAACGCTGATATTTCGGTGACCTACTTTTTCATTAACATATGTTACATAACGCATGCATCGCTCTAATCTCTCATACCCCTGTCTGTATATTAAATGACCACTCTTCAATCCGGTTTTCATGGTTGAGAAGCGCCGGCTCTCGGTGGCGGGCCAGCATACGATCCAGCTGCACAGAAACTCCTTGTTCTGCTGCGCTGGTTTGTCTGACGCTGCGCTTTAGGTGTGGTTGGCGGACCAGCTCTACCTCCTCGGCTGCATTCATAAAAACGCCGGTCGTCATTCAAATGTGACTGATATTATCCTCTCGTGCTCTTTTGTGAACCGAACCGGCCTGCAGATGTTTTTACGGCTGCCTTTGTCGAGCCTGGGGATTACTTCCTCGTACATCACAGTGTGGAAAATGCAGTTTATGGATACGACTTTAAAAAAAATCCAAACACATGTTAATTCTAATGAACTTTACACGCATGTAGAACCTCATCCGTGCCCGGTCGTGCTCCTTTAACCCTCGCAACTCCGAGCAACGTCCACGTGTCACGTTTTTCCTCACTGTTGGCTCGTTTTTCGCTGCAATATAAAATCCTGCGCCTCTATGGAAACGGCAAAACAATCTTTAGAAGGAGAGAGGACTTAAACATGTCTTCTGTGCAGCACGGCACAGTTAGAGTTCCATAAATCCCAAATAAAGGAAAACAAAAGTTGAATTTGTTCCGTTATTTATTGTACAAAATTTGTGAAACTTGGTGTAAACATTTTCCACGTGTTACCAACAATCAGAAAAGAATGATGCCTCTACATGTTATAATAGTTTTACTGTTTACATTCTTAATTTGTTTCCATCCTTGTCTGCTCTGTGCAAACACTGCCTGCAGTTCAGCCGAAAGGTCTCTGAATTTTTATCACATAACTGTTAGTCACAGGTGAGTCGATTGAGGCGTCACAGTTGCACCGGGAAGCACAGAATTTTTATTTTTTCGCACAATCCGGTTAATGTAAACGGTTTAATATTGGCGGAATTTTAAATGAGACTCGTAGAACGACATGATTTTGATGAGTTATCACGATTTTAAGCTTAGATTTGGTTGATTTTCCCAACAAAACGTTCAATGACCGTCGGAAAATTGAAAATGTGATGATCCTGTCTGTTTTTACAGGTTCTGGCTCTGGTAAATGGTTTAATTATGTTACTTTTTGTTTAAAATTACACGCGTTTCAAACAGGTTTTGGGATTCAGAGGCTTTTTTTGCGATATTCAATATATCATTCAATAGCAAATCGACAGAAAATCGCTCATTTGTTTCAGTTTGTGATGCAGCTAATGATTATCTTTGTTGTCGATTAAACTGGGATTCATCTGTTAGCTGTTTAGATTATAAAAAGCAAGAAAATGATGGAGGAGAGTTTCCCAAACGAAACGAAAAGATGACAAATGTCTTGTTTCGTCCACAAAACAAAGATAATAAGTTTACTGTCACGGAGGAGGAAAGAAACCAGAAAATAATCACATTTAAAAGCTGCAATCAGAGAATTTTCTACTTTTCTTTCATGCAGAATTACTCAAATATATTATCAAAGTAGTGGTTGATTAATTTCATACTTAGGAGCTAATTGATTAACTGTAGCAGCTCTAGTTTCAGGAAATGCTAACGTGGAAACAGCAAACATTTACCGGCACTAGGTTCTCCAATATGTGAGAATTTTCTGCTTTTATCTGCTTCATGTCATCGTCTTTTGCATTAAGATGATCGTTTTCCTAACCTATTTGCCTCCTGTGTAACTCCGTCTTTGCTGTGACTCTTTCCAGGAGTACATCTGTCCAAGATGTGATTCGGGTTTCATAGAGGAAGTAACAGAAGACTCCAGGTGAGACACTTTTATTATCTGCTTCACCTCTCCAGGCGACGCCAAAGCCTGTTAGCGTCGGTCCGGAGCGGCCGCATGGGGCTGGAGAACGCTGATGTTGCAGTGCTGAAGCTGTAGTTTTGTTCCGGGCCGACTCTAAAGCTGAACATGTGTACACAGGGCTCAGTGGCCGTCGCTAATAATGCGTCTTTTGTCCCTTTGTGCGCTGTTTCCCTCAGTCTCCTAGAGGGTGGCGCTAACGGGATCGATGACGCAGCCACACAGTTTGCAGAGGTGCGGATATTCTTCCTCTACCCCCCCATCTTTTGCTTTCTTTATTGCATGTTGGTTTATTTTCTTCTCTCGCTGACTTTTTATTTACCTCACTTTGTCCCCACAGCTATGGCACCTCTTGCTACTGGAGCGGCCGTTCACGACAGACGCCGACACCCCCGACTCAGAACCTCGGCTCCCTGGAGGACGCCTGGGGGGCTTCAGCGAGCTGGGGGGGCTGGGAGGCGGACCGATCGGGGGGTCCGTCCCAGCGGGCCTCGGAGGACCTATGGGTGGCCTCCTAGGAGCCGGGGAGCACTGGGGTCCGGGGCGCCCCCCTCGTCTGCACAGCCAGAGGAGATACCGGTCCAGAGGCAGCAGTAGGCCCGACCGCTCACCAGCCGTGGAGGGGTGAGAATCCTCGTCTTCATCCTCCTCCTCCTCCTCCTCTTGGCTCCTTGCATTCTCCCATTGATTAAATCGGTGCTAATTCTGCTCTCACTATCCTCATTTTTCTTATTTTTAAAGATGACATTGTGCGTTTCCTGTCTTTCAGGATTGTACAACAGTTTCTCGCCGGTCTCTTTGCCAACTCTGGAGTCCCTGGCTCACCTCCCCTGTCATGGTAACAGCAGCTCATGATTGTTTTTTGTTTCCTGTCGCATTTTTTTTTAAAGTCCAGCACCTCTGTGGAAACAAAACAACCTTGACTAGAAGGAGAGAGAACTCAGAAATGTCGTCTGTGCAGAATGAGACAGTTAGAAAGACAGAAATCATTTTTAAAAAGTTGAATTTCTTCGATTATTTATTGAACAAGAATCTAAAAGCAACAACAACATGTAAAGCAGTTTGACAAGTTCCCAAAGGTACTAGCACTGAAAAAAATGAGAACAAAAATCATAAAAAAGGAAAAAAATTGAATGGATTTGATTATTTATTTTACAAAAATTTAAAAAAAATGGAATCAGCACGTCCAGGATCTTTAATATCTGCATAGATGTTAACATTACTGGAAGAAACATGGTGGTAATCGATCCAGTATGTTGATGTTGATGTTTATTTACCATATTTTCCGCACCTTAAGGCACATCGGGTTATAAGACGCAGCCTCAGTTACGGGTCTATTTCTGTACTTAAGCCACACATAATGTGCACTGGGTTAAAAGGCTTATGCTAAGATAAGGAAATGGACGTAAAATAGTGAGTTTGTTGAACTTTATTCTACACTCACATTATTTTTTGATCAATCTTCCGTCACAAACCCTTCAAAATCTTCATCTTCTGTATCTGAATTGAACAGCTGGGCAGTTCTCCATCCAGCATGCCGGGTTCCCTCTCGTCATTGTCGGAGTCAGTCTCGTTGCCGGGTGGCTGTTCAGCAATGATGCCGGCTTTCCCAAAAGCTCGTACGACAGTCAGAGCAGATACCTTAGTCAGATACCTTGGTTTATGGCTGCCAGCGTACTTAGTGTACGTACTTTAGTGGAGCGCTTGGAACTCAGTGCACACATAAGGAGCACCGGACTGAAGGTCATACCGTCGATTTTTGAGAAAATTAAAAGCTTTTAAGTGGCCTTATAGTGCAGAAAATACGGTATGTCACTATAGCTTGTTAGCAGGGTTAGCAGCGTCGCCTCACAGTTAGAAGATCCCCGGTTCGCGTCCCGGTTTGGACGCCTGGGATCTTTCTGTGTGGAGTTTGCATGTTCTCACCGGGTTCTCCAGCTTCCTCCCACCATCCAAAAACATGCTGAGGTTAATTGATAATTCTAAATTGTCCGTAGGTGTGAATGAGAGTGTGCTTGGTTGTCTGTCTCTATGTGTAGCCCTGTGATAGACTGGTGACCTGTCCAGGGTCGGCTGGGATGGACTCCAGCTCCCCCGTGACCCTACAGAGGATTAAGTGGTGTATAGATAATGGATGGGTAGTTTGTTAGCATTCTTGTCTCCTCTGTGGAAACACTGCCTGCAGTTCAGAGGAAAATATTTTTTGTCACCTGACTGATGGGCACAGCTGGGTCATCCATAGCTTGACACGTCCGTCAAGGGCTGGAGATTTTTTTATTTTTTACAGAAGTAAGTTAGTCAAAATGGTTTATTTTTGACGAATTTTTAAATTAGACACATAGAGTAATGTTATTTTGATGAAATATTGTTACTTTGAGCTTGGATTTGGCTCATTTTTTTTTGATGAAACACATGATTAGTTCAAAGAAAGTTGAAAATCAAACAATTCTGACTCTGATTAATGATGTAATTTGGGTGGTTTCTAAAGATAGCAATGCTTTCTAGCTTCTCAGTTGCACCCAGGAGATTTTTTCTTTGTTTGTTTTCAGAGTCTGGCACAAAGAGTTTGTGTTTTGGCAAAACGTGCAAATGAGACATGTAGAACAAAAGGATTTAAAGCTTACAGTTGGTTCATTTTCCCAACTGAGCTGCACTGCACGCATTATTAATTCAGAACATCCAACAGGACTTTGTGTTTGTACAGTTTCTGGCGGATAAATGGTGTCATTTTAGGAGTTTTATGTATTTATCATCACCTCGGTTCGTCTCTTCCAGGACAGGGATGCTGCACTCTAACCCAGGAGACTACGCCTGGGGCCAGGGAGGGTTAGACGCTGTCATAACACAGGTAAACTGAGCTTCATCACACTTTAAATGTTCACTCCCGTCACGTTTTTTATTACTCTCAAGCTCATAAATGTGTGTTTTTAGTTACTAGGTCAGCTGGAGAACACAGGACCTCCTCCAGCAGAGAAAGAGAAGATCTCTTCTCTCCCTACGGTCAATATCTCTCAGGAACAAGCAGGTCAGTCGCTCCTCGTTCCTCTTTTACCATTTTTCCATCACCAGGTTTCTCTCGCCGTGTCCTTGAAGTACAAATTACAGCATTACGGCAGCTGGAGGTGTCAGTTTGACTTCATTTAGATAGCTGCCTAACCACACGTCATCGACTGTAGCAGCTGAATGTAAATCTACTGCTACGTTTGTGTCACCAGTCATCAAATCCTTAGTAAAAACAGGCCAGTTAGCAACATTTTTATCTTTTAAAGTCGTGATGCTGCATGTTGAAATCCAGTACTATCGAGGTAGAAGTGATTGCAGTACATATACTGAGAAAAACTTTGAAGGAGTGAAGCAATAAACTCGTCTGCCGGTCTTCAGATACGTAGAGCTGCAGCGATTTATCGATTAGTTGTCAAACTGAACCCAGAAACTCTTGATGTCTCTGGATCTGGAGCTCCACGTCCCTGATCTGCAGCCGCTGGCCTCCCATCCCCACCCCAACCTCCCCTGCTATCCCTCCCTCCCTCCCTCCTCTTCCTCACTCCCAACCCAACCAGTCGAGGCAGATGTCCGCCCTCCCTGAGCCTGGTTCTGTCGGAGGTTTTTTCCCCTCTTCCCTATCATAGGAGGTTTTTGGCACGACACACTGCAGGATAATCGGGGCGATTTTTGTCCTTACCATCAAAGCCAGCAAAGGCCCGATTGTCTGATGTTGGAAACCACATGGTGTCTGATGTTCCTGTGGTGTGGTGTGATAAGAGTGATTTTAGTCCGGTACGATTCGCTCGGAAGGAGAGATCGTAGATAATGAACATGTTTAATAACTGCGACTATAAACCCTGTCGTGTGTGGGGGTTTCCTCTGATGTCACGTGTACCGGATTTAAGCCAATCAGAACGCGAGCTGAGTCAGCTGACTGACGGAACAGGAAGTAAAAACAAACAAGTAGAGTTACCGTTGCTAAAAAATAATCAGATTAATCACGATGATGGATTAATCCGCACTAACGCCTCAATTCTGACAGTCCTAAAGAATCTCTGCCCCTCGGCTCAGAGATCTGGATGGTCTGATGGAAAAACAGCTTCAGTTCTAGTAACGAGACACATTTTTGGCAGCAACGGTAACGGAGTTATAATGAAGGGAAGACTAATCAATTAGATTACTGGTTACTTAAAAAAGGAACGTTGTTATTTATAGTGCCGTTATTCCATCATGTTTGTTTCCACTGAAGTCACGTTTGACTACGTGAGATTTGGAATATTGAGCGTGAAGAACCTGATAGTCTGCTGAAGGATCGGTTAGCGTGGTTAGCTAACACCACACTATAAGATCAGTAGAGAGAAATCTTATGTGATCTGTGTTTTGTTATCTTAAAGTGTGTGGTCTCTAAATCTGAGAAGGTTTGAAACATCCTCTAGTGTGTGCCAGCCTTTAGTCGTAGGGAATCCAAAAGCAGCTTTGGATTGTTGGGTTTTCTGTCTTCTGTTCTTCCTTACTATGTTTAGCGCCATGTGATGACATATGTTGTAAACAGCTGGGACATTTCTCTAAAATCCGAAACACAGAATTTTCTGGTGTGAAAAAATGAGAAAGTTCTTTAAATTTTCCATTTTTTTAAATTATAGAAATTAGTTTTTGGCCCCAATGAACACATTTATTAAGACCGAACTGAATCTGACAAAGTGCAGCCACGTATTTCCTTAATTCTATCTGAATTGACATTTATTTTAATATGAATTTCAGCTATTTTGATAAAACATTAATGCATTTTTTGAGAAAAACAGTCTAAATTCTCTGATTGATTTGATTGTTTTTAAAGGTAAACAGTCTAACCGCTGTGATTTCTGGTTTCTTTCCTTTTCCATAACAGTAAACTGAATATCTTTGGACAAAACAAGACATTTATCATCTCTTGGAAACACTAATTGACATTTTTTCACTATTTTATGACGTTTTAGAGACAAAACAACTAATCCAGTAATCCAGAAAATAACATGGCTCAACATGTTTAGCTCTAGTTTTGAATTTAAAAGTGACAATAATGATCCACTTCTGCTTTTACTAACCTTAAAATGCTTTAAACCTTTTTTCTTTATGACAACTTTGCAGAAAATCTTAGCTTTATCAAGGTTGCAGTGTTCATTGTTATCAACTTGATAGTCATTAATTGATTTGAGTCATTTTTTCAAGGGAAAAAAGTCAGAATACTTTGATTTAAGCTCCTTAAATGTGAATATTTTCTGGTTTCTTTCTTTTTCCATAACAGCAAACTGAAGATCTTTGGACAAAACAAGACATTTGTCATCTTTGGAACCATTTTGTGACCTTTTATAGACCAAACAGCTGATCCAGTTTTCCAGAAAATGACATAATTCGACATTTTTAGTTTCAGTTTTGAAATTAAAAGTGAGAATAATCAAACACAGGCATGATCCCACATCAACTTTTACTCTCCTGAGGATGCTTTAAACCTTTTTTTTTCTACATAATAATTTTGCAGAATTCTCATTTTATTGCAAAGCGGCGACAGTTAATTGATTAGTTGTCGACTTTGTTTGATTTTAGTCATTTTTTTAAAACAGAAAAGAGTCGAAATTCTTGGATTCCAGCTCGTTGAACTGTTTTCTTTCCTCCTCTGTGACCGTAAACTGAATATCTTTGGGACGACTTGTCAAGAAATGATTGAAAACATGAATCAACAATGAAAATAATCACTATCTGCTGCCTCACTGTTAAATAAAGTGCTTCTAAATGCATCCACAGGGACGTATTTCCATGTATTGGTAAAAATGTGCTCGTAGCAGTGGAGTAGAAGTCTGTGCAGTCGATGTAATAGCGCTTGTGTTAATGTTCTGCTGCCAAGAAGAGCTTCTGGAGCTGTTTGGGACGAAACGCTCGTTAACCTTCACCGTATCAACAGTTTGCTCCGTAAATTAACCGAGATGACGCCTTTTCTTTTTTTTTTCTCGCTCGCTTCTCTTTCACCTCCCGCTTTCCCTTTTGGCTCGGTTCTTCCTGACCGTGTGTGTGTGTGTGTGTGTGTGTGTGTGTTGCCCTATTTTACTGCTCAGCTGTATCTGTGTGATGGTAATGCAGCCCAGCTATTTGCAGGACAGTTGACGCCTGGCTTTCTGGGATAAATGAAGGTCTGCGGGCCTTTTTTTTAGACCTTTTTCTGTGTTTTCACTCTGCGCTCGGTGCCTTAAATGATTTAAAAACACTGCATTTCCTTCCTCTCTCTCCTTCAGACTGCTGTATGGAATGTCCAGTGTGCAAAGAGGACTTCTCGGTGGGAGAACCAGTCAGACAGCTACCCTGCAACCACTTCTTTCATTCAGACTGTATAGTACCGTGGCTGGAAATGGTGAGTCCCTGCAAATGTGGCACCAAACGCGTCTGGTTTCGTCTCGCGGTTTGCAGCCGGCATGATTTTCTGGCCGTTTCTGACCCACAATCCTTTGCACCGTCACGTCACACGTCTCGCTGTGTGTAAAAAAAGGTTTTAAACTGTACGAACAGCAGCTGCATCTCTCGCTCAGAGTAAAAGGATAAAGTTTGCCACCTGGAGTTCGGCTGAGATAAGATAAACTTTTATTGATCCCTCACCGGGGAGAGCAGCAGGACACGGATAAGACGTGGAATTACAAAAGTGCTGTAAGGCTGAAAATAGAGATTTAATAAAGGTGTAAGTTTGACTTCCATAACTGCACGCTTGTGTATGAGATTAGTGTAAAAACTCAAACGTGAAAAACAATAAAAAACACAGAAAGAAAAGCCTGAGCTGCCATAACTTGCTGCTGCCGCTGATGTGGTGCAATTACTAATATTGCTGTAGTGTCCTTCCCGTCCGCTAATAAATTATTGCGAAAATAGATAATAAAATAACAATAAACGCCAAAAAATGCAATATTATATTAATATATTATTCTCCAAAATTAATATCACTGTAGGGTGCCGCCTCAGTATGTATTATAGTCAATAAAAGTAGTATTTATATTGTTTTTTTAGAGTTAAGTGTTTTTTTAAGGGAAAAAAACGTCTAAGTTCTTTGATTCCAGCTCCTTAAACATGGAAATAAAGGTACGAAGTGCGTTACAATGAAATATCTAGTCTTAATAATTAACAATAATCCATTTTTCTGGAAAAACTTGACTATTTTGTCTTGTTTTTTCAAGAATTCAATCTCTAATTTGACCTTTGGTTTGTTGTAAAGCACTTCGTAACTTTATTTTTCGAAGGTTCTACACAAATAAAGATGTTAATATGTATTTTTATTGTTATTATTATATGAATACGGTGCTAATGAGAGTATTCAGGAGTAAAGGAACCTTAAAGAGTCCATGTTCTGCTTTTGGTTTCTCCTTCTCTTTAGTGTGGAATAAACTCGCTTTTCATGCATTAAGTGTCACAAGAAGTCCACAGCAAAAGGAGTTATTCTGTCAACTTCTCACCTGTCTGAAACACCTCGTTACGTATCTACATCATCATGTAACAGCTGCTGGTTTTGCAGCAGCCTTTAAGTTTGTTTTTCTTGTAGAGCTGCACTCAAAAATCGGAGGTTACAAACCAACATTGCCTGGATTTTCAGGTGGGGGGAGGCTTAAAGAGACATTTTGGACATTAAAGTATGCAAACATATTCTCCTAGAGCCCAAACTATAACTAAACATGTTCAAATCTAAATTAAAACCTTAAATCATGTGACTTTATCTGGTAATCATCATGGAAGTACCACTTAAAGCTGCAGCTCAGGGCTTTTAAATTTCAAGGCGTGACTTTTAAAGAGACTCGTGCTGTGATTCAGTTTTGTTAATTTGAGCAGACTGCACCTTTAAGCGGCTGTCTCTACCGCGTGGTTCAAGCTGCCCGCTGTGGTTTTGACTGACGTAAACAGCTCTTACATTTCGCAAAACGTCGGACGGGGACTTTAATCCGTGTCAGCTGGTTTCACAGCTTCAAGTCGACCCCCTTTAGTGACACTTCAGTCTTTCATGTGGCGGTGAACCGTCATGTTTGAAATCTTTTATACACAGTAAAGACTGAAACCAAATCAGACACGATTAGAAACCAAAATTCAGTACTTGTCAGCAATATTACAGTTCGGTAATTTCCCCTTTTTATTCAGCCTAGTGGGAATTTGAGTATCACTTCAGTTAAATTAATGCTGCTGGAGTCAAACTGTGTTCCTGTTCAGATAAACTTAAAGAAACAACAGATTTGCTTTGTCCTAATTCCATTTTACTGACTGTATATAGAATTTACTGTCCTAACCCTGTATGTTTTCGGAAATTAGGGGTGTAATGGTACACAAAATCAGGGTTCGGTACGTCCCGTGGTGCAGAAGTCACGGTTCGGTTCTCAGTTAAGGGGAAAAATGGAAAAAAAATGCTCATAATTAATCCACAACATTTGTTTCTTCATAGTTTGTTGGTTTTTCCTCACAGCGGGGATAGTTAGATGGTGCCTCGTAGCGACTGCAGTTACCCACAATCATGCAATAAACCATCACAACTCTCCAGGTGGCCCGCGAAGTTTGAACAGGAAAAAGACGTGAGGATGTCTCAGAGAGTCAGAAGAGCGAGAAGAGCCAACTTTACCGAGGCATCCGAGCGCCTGTCTAAGTCCCCGTCCTAAAGCCGTTCGGTAGCCTCTTAGATCGTTAGCCGCTGGAGTGAAGGTGGATGAAAAGGTGTAGAGTAAAGGCGACGCTGCAGTCTTGACCTTTACCAACTGACTGACTGTCCCTGGTACTGTGAGCACCGGTGTGAGCTCTGTAAATATTATCACTATCATGTTGTTTCACGGCGCTAAGAGACGCTGTTCACCTGGCTTATTAACTTTCTTGTTTTGGTTTGTGTTCAAAGATCCGTGGTAAAACCCGGAATGGACTTCTGAACTGTCATTTAGTTGTCTTGATTGGACTTAACTGTGTCGGGGGGACCTTTAATTTACTGGACTGAACTCAACGGCAATCGCCATACACGTAGATTGTGTAAAAAATCGAATAGAAATAGAAAAATAGAAAAGCTAACAAAGCTAACGACTGCAGAGAAAACAGCAGCATACTCAGAAATGGGATTTTTATTATACATACTGTGTAGAGTGTGTTTAATTTTGCCACTTTTGTTGGGACATAGTACAGGTTTAATGCTAACAAACTGGAATATTCTGCATTTTCTCTTATTTTAAGCAAGAAAGCCTTGGTGTAATAGTAGATTAAACATAGTCAGTGGGATTTAAAGCCGAACAGCAGCCTGATAACGATGTATACCGAGACTAAAACCAGGAATCTACTTGTTAAAACTCTCCTCAGAGACCTATGAGAAAGCTAACAAAGCTAACATCTGCAGAGAAGACAGCAGCATACTGAGAAACAGGGTTTTTATTATACATACTGTTCATTGTCTATTTAATTTTGCCACTTTTGTTAGCACATGGTACAGGTTTAATGCTAACAAATTGGAATATTCTGCATTTTCTCTTATTCTAAGCAAGAAAGTGTTGGTGTAATAGCAGATTAAACATAATCAGTGGCCTGATAATGATGTAAAACGAGACTAAAACCAGGAATCGACTCGTTAAAACTCTCCTGAGAGACTTGTGAGAAAGCTAACAAAGCTAACATCTGCAGAGAAGACAGCAGCATACTGAGAAAACAGGGTTTTTCAATGCATACTGTGTAGAGTGTATTTCATTTTGCCACTTTTGTTGGGACATAGTACAGGTTTAATGCTAACAAACTGGAATATTCTGCATTTTTCTCTTATTCTAAGCAAGAAAGCGTTGGTGTAATAGCAGATTAAACATAATCAGTGGGATTCAAAGCCAAACAGTAGCCTGATAATGATGTAAAACGAGACTAAAACCAGGAATCTACTTGTTAAAACTCTCCTGAGAGACTTGTGAGAAAGCTAACAAAGCTAACGACTGCAGAGACGACAGCAGCATACTGAGAAATGGGATTTTTCAATGCATACTGTGTAGAGTGTATTTAATTTTGCCACTTTTGTTGGGACATAGTGTGAGTTTAATGCTAACAAACTGGAATATACTGCATTTTTTTCTTATTCTAAGCAAGAAAGTGTTGGTGTAATACCAGATTAAACATAGTCAGTGGCATTTAAAGCCGAACAGCAGCCTGATAATGATGTAAAACGAGACTAAAACCAGGAATCTGCTTGCTAAAACTCTGACTCTTGTGATGAAACGGCCCAGACTGAGCTAACGTCTGCCTTGTTTCCACGCAGCACGACACGTGTCCAGTGTGTAGGAAGAGTTTGAACGGAGAAGACAGCAGCAGCAGCCAGCCTTCGTCAGAGTCGCCCTCCTTGTCCATGGACCCCCGAACACAGGAGAGGTGGTCCTTCTGATCGCCCGCACCTTCACCTCCGTCATAATCATCTCAGTCTGACTTCTTCTTCTTTCTTTTTTTTTTGTATTTTTTATTTTAACACCGCCTTCTTTTTCCTCGATCAAGCACCCATACAGACGTCTTAACACCCCGCCGAGGTCGGCTCGATCTCTCTTTTTCTTTTGCCTAATAACGAACCAGCCTAGATTTGATGTTCATCCGGTCGTCTCCAGCGAGCTCCCTCCTCCCCCGTTTTTACTTTAACGCGATACACTATGGTGGAGATAATGCCAGACTTTATATCGAACTCCCTCAAGATTAGCTAAACCCTGCAGCTGAGCGGGACACGGCAACAGGAGCGCCTGAAATAGACGTGATGTCTTCGTCGAGGTCGTGTCGGGGAGACTGAAGTCTGTCGCGGTTGTGTTTTATTGGCGTTCGCGTTGTTGTGTCCGACGCCCCGTAACGCAAGTTTTACAGGAATCAGTCGGTTTAAACAGAAGCTGTGACCTCGGAGGAAGCAAACGGGACTGAAACAAGCAAAACAAACCGTAAGGGAATGGAATTTAAAAGCCCTTTTTTGTGTAGAGTTCATCCTCCCGGTGTAAATATTCCAAACCCTCCGTCATTTTATTCCTCCGTTTATGGCCGTCTTTTGGTTTTTATCACCTTTTTTTTCGATGTAAATAATTTTAGTCCAACAACTTAAGGTTTGCAAAGGAATGAGGAAAAAACAAAAAAACCCAACGCATTGAGAATGGAGGCGCAAATGTGAAATACCTGGTTATCAAACTGTATATTATATATATGAAAAAAAAATGTCTATGATGTATTAATAAATTGACAAAAAAAAAAATGACCAGTTCATTTTTCGTAATTTTAGTTTCACCTCCACATTCAGACGCACTTCATCCTCGGTTTCAGGGCGTTTTGTCACATTTTTCCTCACTGTCAGCTTTTAATAAAAGATAAAATATAAATATTATAAAATGTAAAGTCTTACACCTTCATGGAAACCGCACAACCATGACTAGATAGAAATAGAACTCAGAAATGTCACTTATAAAGACAGAAATGGTAAAAAACAAATCAATTTCTTCAACTGTTCAATGTCATGGAAATTTTGAAAAACTCAGCATACTATACTATGATGTTTTTGGTGATATTTATCACGACATACTATACTATGACGTTTTTTTCTTTTTTCGGACGACAGACTATACTATGACGTTTTTATCACATTTTTGGACGACATACTATACTATGATGTTTTTATCACATTTTTGGACCACATACTATACTATGACGTTTTTATCACATTTTTGGACGACATACTATACTATGATGTTTTTGACCCTTTTCGGACGACATACTATACTATGACGTTTTTGACCCTTTTCGGACGACATACTATACTATGACGTTTTTGACACATTTCGGACGACATACTATACTATGACGTTTTTGACCCTTTTCGGACGACATACTATACTATGACGTTTTTATCACATTTTTTGACGACATACTATACTATGACGTTTTTATCACATTTTTTGACGACATACTATACTATGACGTTTTTGACACATTTTGGACGACATACTATACTATGACGTTTTTGACACATTTTGGACCACATACTATACTATGATGTTTTTATCACATTTTTGGACCACATACTATACTATGACGTTTTTATCACATTTTTGGACCACATACTATACTATGACGTTTTTGACACATTTTGGACGACATACTATACTATGACGTTTTTGACACATTTTGGACGACATACTATACTATGACGTTTTTGACACATTTTGGACGACATACTATACTATGACGTTTTTGACACATTTTGGACGACATACTATACTATGACAAGGTTTTTAATTATTTATTGTCACAAAATGGTATTAACATGTACAACATCTTTCCAAGTTCACTGAGGTTTTCCCAAAAGTGGAGAAAATAATCTCACCTCTGCATACTATAGATATTAGAATATTTACATTTTAAATAGTTTTTTATACTTCTGTTGTGATTTTAAGCCCAGATTTGGCTCATTTTCCCAACAGAACTTTACAATTATTTTAGTTTTCTTTAATTTCTGGCTGATAAGAGGTGTAATTTTTGTATTTTCTTTTAAATATGAAATGCCGCGGCATGTTTAAGGGGTCAGAGGTTTAAAAAAATGGATCCAGCTTTGAAAATTTTCAACAGTTTTTGCTTTATTGACTAAAAAATTAAAGGATTAAATAGCAACATCAGAAGACATTTACAGATTTTGTACATCAGTGAAATGATTTCTTCGAACACTTCAGGCATCTTATTAGCTTAAAATCAAGGCTGCTCAGGTTAATGTGGTGACATTCAGTGCTTTCAGGTACCAGTTTTTATTAGAAATGCTGCATGAACAGACATTTTAAATGGAAATGTTGAGGCTCTCGTGGTGATGGTAGCTTTGGTATTGAGGAGGTTCCAGTGTGATTATTCATTGTTTGCATGCTAACTGTGCAGGGAAATGCTTTAGTTCCCAGTAAGTGAACTGGTTTTATTCATCACTGCGTGTTCCAAGCCAGTGTGAGCAGAGAATGAGGAGGAGCAGCGGATGGGATGAAGCCGACGGCAGGATCCCAGACCTCGAACTGGATCTCTGACGAAGACCTGACAACACAAAAACACAATTCAGTCTTTAAAAAGATAAAAACATACATACATACATAAATACACTATTTATTCTCTTGTGGAACTTCAAGGTAGCTCAGATGTATCACATGTTAGAAAGGTAAGGTGCAAAGAAGAAGCAGTCGTTTCAGGTGCCACTTCACACTGTAAAAAATGTGTTTTTAGCTGCAAGTTTTTTTTTTACTTTTTACTGTGTGTGTATTATGTATTTGTGTGTGGATTTGTATGTGTATATATATGTGTGTGTGTGTGTGTGTGAATACATGTTTCTATGTGCGTATGCATGAACGACATACTATACTATGATTTTTTAAATCGGAATTCTATACGATGACGTTTTTAACACTTTTCGGACGACATACTATACCATGACGTTTTTGAACCATTTTGGACGACAGAATATACTATGAGGTTTTTGATGATATATATCACGACATACTATACAATGATGTTTTTGACCCATTTTGGACGACGTACTATACTATGACATTTTTGAACCATTTTGGACGACATACTGTACTATGAGGTTTTTGATGATATTTATCACGACATACTATACTATGACGTTTTTGACCCATTTTGGACGACATACTATACTATGACGTTTTTGAACCATTTTGGACGACAGAATATACTATGAGGTTTTTGATGATATATATCACGACATACTATACAATGATGTTTTTGACCCATTTTGGACGACGTACTATACTATGACATTTTTGAACCATTTTGGACGACATACTGTACTATGAGGTTTTTGATGATATTTATCACGACATACTATACTATGACTATTTTGGACGACATACTATACTATGATGTTTTTGACCCATTTTGGACGACATACTATACTATGACGTTTTTGAACCATTTTGGACGACAGAATATACTATGAGGTTTTTGATGATATATATCACGACATACTATACAATGATGTTTTTGACCCATTTTGGACGACGTACTATACTATGACATTTTTGAACCATTTTGGACGACATACTGTACTATGAGGTTTTTGATGATATTTATCACGACATACTATACTATGACAATTTTGACCGATTTTGGACGACATACTATACTATGATGTTTTTGACCCATTTTGGACGACGTACTATACTATGACATTTTTGAACCATTTTGGACGACATACTATACTATGAGGTTTTTGAACCATTTTGGACGACATACTATACTATGACATTTTTGAACCATTTTGGACGACATACTGTACTATGAGGTTTTTGATGATATTTATCACGACATACTATACTATGACGTTTTTGACCCATTTTGGACGACATACTATACTATGACATTTTTGAACCATTTTGGACGACATACTATACTATGAGGTTTTTGATGATATTTATCACGACATACTATACTATGACGTTTTGGTGACATTTATCACGACATACTATACTATGACATTTTTGATGATATTTATCACGACATACTATACTATGATGTTTTTGACCCATTTTGGATGACATACTATACTATGACGTTTTTGAACCATTTGGGACGACATACTATACTATTACGTTTTTGAACCATTTGGGACGACATACTATACTATTACGTTTTTGAACCATTTTGGACGACAGACTATACTATGAGGTTTTTGATGATATATATCACGACATACTATACAATGATGTTTTTGACCCATTTTGGACGACGTACTATACCATGATGTTTTTTTTCGCATTTTGGACGACATACTATACTATGACATTTTTGAACCATTTTGGACGACATACTGTACTATGAGGTTTTTGATGATATATATCACGACATACTATACTATGATGTTTTTGACCCATTTTGGACGACGTACTATACTATGATGTTTTTTTTCGCATTTTGGACGACATACTATACTATGACAATTTTGACCGATTTTGGACGACATAATATACTATGACGTTTTTGAACCATTTTGGACGACATACTATACTATGACAATTTTGACCGATTTTGGACGACATACTATACTATGAGGTTTTTGAACCATTTTGGACGACATACTATACTATGAGGTTTTTGATGATATTTATCACGACATACTATACTATGATGTTTTTGACCCATTTTGGACGACATACTATACTATACTATACTATGACGTTTTTGACCCATTTTGGACGACATACTATACTATGACGTTTTTGAACCATTTGGGACGACATACTATACTATTACGTTTTTGAACCATTTGGGACGACATACTATACTATGACGTTTTTGAACCATTTTGGACAACATACTATACTATGACGTTTTTGAACCATTTTGGACGACAGACTATACTATGAGGTTTTTGATGATATATATCACGACATACTATACAATGATGTTTTTGACCCATTTTGGACGACGTACTATACTATGATGTTTTTTTTCGCATTTTGGACGACATACTATACTATGACGTTTTTGAACCATTTTGGACGACATACTATACTATTACGTTTTTGAACCATTTTGGACGACAGACTATACTATGAGGTTTTTGATGATATATATCACGACGTACTATACTATGATGTTTTTTTTCGCATTTTGGACGACATACTATACTATGACATTTTTGAACCATTTTGGACGACATACTGTACTATGAGGTTTTTGATGATATTTATCACGACATACTATACTATGACGTTTTTGAACCATTTTGGACGACATACTATACTATGACAATTTTGACCGATTTTGGACGACATACTATACTATGATGTTTTTGACCCATTTTGGACGACATACTATACTATGACATTTTTGAACCATTTTGGACGACATACTATACTATGAGGTTTTTGATGATATTTATCACGACATACTATACTATGACGTTTTTGAACCATTTTGGACGACATACTATACTATGACGTTTTTGACCCATTTTGGACGACATACTATACTATACTATACTATGACGTTTTTGACCCATTTTGGACGACATACTATACTATGATGTTTTTGACCCATTTTGGACGACATACTATACTATGACGTTTTTGAACCATTTTGGACGACATACTATACTATGAGGTTTTTGATGATATTTATCACGACATACTATACTATGATGTTTTTGACCCATTTTGGACGACATACTATACTATGACAATTTTGACCGATTTTGGACGACATACTATACTATGACGTTTTTGACCCATTTTGGACGACATACTATACTATGATGTTTTTGACCCATTTTGGACGACATACTATACTATGACGTTTTTGAACCATTTTGGACGACATACTATACTATGAGGTTTTTGATGATATTTATAACGACATACTATACTATGATGTTTTTGACCCATTTTGGACGACATACTATACTATGACAATTTTGACCGATTTTGGACGACATACTATACTATGACGTTTTTGATGTTATTTATCATGACATACTATACTATGACGTTTTTGACCCATTTTGGACGACATACTATACTATGATGTTTTTGACCCATTTTGGACGACATACTATACTATGACGTTTTTGAACCATTTTGGACGACATACTATACTATGAGGTTTTTGATGATATTTATAACGACATACTATACTATGATGTTTTTGACCCATTTTGGACGACATACTATACTATGACAATTTTGACCGATTTTGGACGACATACTATACTATGACGTTTTTGATGTTATTTATCATGACATACTATACTATGACGTTTTTGACCCATTTTGGACGACATACTATACTATGATGTTTTTGACCCATTTTGGACGACATACTATACTATGACATTTTTGAACCATTTTGGACGACATACTATACTATGACGTTTTTGAACCATTTTGGACAACATACTATACTATGACGTTTTTAAACCATTTTGGACGACATACTATACTATGAGGTTTTTGATGATATATATCACGACATACTATACAATGATGTTTTTGACCCATTTTGGACGACGTACTATACTATGATGTTTTTTTTCGCATTTTGGACGACATACTGTACTATGACGTTTTAAAACCATTTTGGACGACATACTATACTAAGATGTTTTTGAACCATTTTGGACGACATACTATACTATGACGTTTTTGAACCATTTTGGACGACATACTATACTATGACGTTTTTGAACCATTTTGGACGACATACTATACTATGACGTTTTTGAACCATTTTGGACGACATACTATACTATGACGTTTTTGAACCATTTTGGACGACATACTATACTATGACGTTTTTGAACCATATTGGACGACATACTATACTATGAGGTTTTTGATGATATTTATCACGACATACTATACTATGACGTTTTTGACCCATTTTGGACGACATACTATACTATGAGGTTTTTGATGATATTTATCACGACATACTATACTATGACGTTTTTGAACCATTTTGGACGACATACTATACTATGAGGTTTTTGATGATATTTATCACGACATACTATACTATGACGTTTTTGACCCATTTTGGACGACATACTATACTATGATGTTTTTGACCCATTTTGGACGACATACTATACTATGACGTTTTTGAACCATTTTGGACGACATACTATACTATGAGGTTTTTGATGATATTTATAACGACATACTATACTATGATGTTTTTGACCCATTTTGGACGACATACTATACTATGACAATTTTGACCGATTTTGGACGACATACTATACTATGACGTTTTTGACCCATTTTGGACGACATACTATACTATGATGTTTTTGACCCATTTTGGACGACATACTATACTATGACATTTTTGAACCATTTTGGACGACATACTATACTATGACGTTTTTGAACCATTTTGGACAACATACTATACTATGACGTTTTTAAACCATTTTGGACGACATACTATACTATGAGGTTTTTGATGATATATATCACGACGTACTATACAATGATGTTTTTGACCCATTTTGGACGACGTACTATACTATGATGTTTTTTTTCGCATTTTGGACGACATACTGTACTATGACGTTTTTAAACCATTTTGGACGACATACTATACTATGACGTTTTTGAACCATTTTGGACGACATACTATACTATGATGTTTTTGAACCATTTTGGACGACATACTATACTATGACGTTTTTGAACCATTTTGGACGACATACTACACTATGACGTTTTTGAACCATTTTGGACGACATACTATACTATGAGGTTTTTGATGATATTTATCACGACATACTATACTATGACGTTTTTGACCCATTTTGGACGACATACTATACTATGAGGTTTTTGATGATATTTATCACGACATACTATACTATGACGTTTTTGAACCATTTTGGACGACATACTATACTATGAGGTTTTTGATGATATTCATCACGACATACTATACTATGACGTTTTTGACCCATTTTGGACGACATACTATACTGGGAGGTTTTTGATGATATTTATCACGACATACTATACTATGACGTTTTTGAACCATTTTGGACGACATACTATACTATGATGTTTTTGACCCATTTTGGACGACATACTATATTATGACGTTTTTGAACCATTTTGGACGACATACTATACTATGACGTTTTTGACCCATTTTGGACGACATACTATACTGGGAGGTTTTTGATGATATTTATCACGACATACTATACTATGATGTTTTTGACCCATTTTGGACGACATACTATATTATGACGTTTTTGAACCATTTTGGACGACATACTATACTATGACGTTTTTGACCCATTTTGGACGACGTACTATACTATGATGTTTTTTTTCGCATTTTGGACGACATACTATACTATGACGTTTTTGACCCATTTTGGACGACATACTATACTATGATGTTTTTGACCCACTTTGGACGACATACTATACTATGACGTTTTTGAACCATTTTGGACGACATACTATACTATGAGGTTTTTGATGATATGTATCACGACAGACTATACTATGACATTTTTGAACCATTTTGGACGACATACTATACAATGATGTTTTTGACCCATTTTGGACGACATACTATACTATGATGTTTTTTTTCGCATTTTGGACGACATACTATACTATGACGTTTCTGATGATGTTTTGGACGACATACTATACTAAGACGTTTTTGACCCATTTCGGACGACATACTATACTATGAGGTTTTTGAACCATTTTGGACGACATACTATGCTATGACGTTTTTGATGATATCTATCATGACATACTATACTATGACGTTTTTTACCCATTTTGGACGACATACTATATTATGATGTTTTTTTTCGCATTTTGGACGACATACTATACTATGAGGTTTTTGACCCATTTTGGACGACATACTATACTATGACATTTTTGAACCATTTTGGACGACATACTATACTATGAGGTTTTTGATGATATTTATCACGACATACTATACTATGACGTTTTTGAACCATTTTGGACGACATACTATACTATGACGTTTTTGACCCATTTTGGACGACATACTATACTATGAGGTTTTTGATGATATTTATCACGACAGACTATACTATTACATTTTTGAACCATTTTGGACGACAAACCATACTATGATGTTTTTGACCCATTTTGGACGACGTACTATACTATGAGGTTTTTGATGATATATATCACGACATACTATACTATGACGTTTTTGAACCATTTTGGACGACATACTATACTATGAGGTTTTTGATGATATTTATCACGACATACTATACTATGACATTTGTGACCCATTTTGGACGACATACTATACTATGACATTTGTGACCCATTTTGGACGACATACTATACTATGAGGTTTTTGATGATATATATCACGACATACTATACTAAGAGGTTTTTGAACCATTTTGGACGACATACTATGCTATGAGGTTTTTGATGATATATATCACGACATACCATACTAAGAGGTTTTTGAACCATTTTGGACGACATACTATGCTATGACGTTTTTGATGATATTCATCATGACATACTATACTATGACATTTTTGACCCATTTTGAACGACATACTATACTATGACGTTTTTGAACCATTTTGGACGACATACTATACTATGACGTTTTTGAACCATTTTGGACGACATACTATACTATGACGTTTTTGACCCATTTTGGACGACATACTATACTATGACGTTTTTGAACCATTTTGGACGACATACTATCCTATGAGGTTTTTGATGATATATATCACGACATACTATCCTATGATGTTTTTGAACCATTTTGGACGACATACTATACTATGAGGTTTTTGATGATATTTATCACGACCGACTATACTATGACGTTTTTGACCCATTTTGGACGACATACTATACTCTGACGTTTTTGAACCATTTTGGACGACATACTATACTATGACGTTTTTGAACCATTTTGGACGACATACTATACTATGAGGTTTTTGATGATATTTATCACGACATACTATACTATGACGTTTTTGATGATATTTATCATGACATACTATACTATGACATTTTTGACCCATTTTGGACGACATACTATACTATGACGTTTTTGAACCATTTTGGACAACATACTATACTATGAGGTTTTTGACCCATTTTGGACGACATACTATACTATGACGTTTTTGAACCATTTTGGACGACATACTATACTATGACGTTTTTGAACCATTTTGGACGACATACTATACTATGACGTTTTTGACCCATTTTGGACGACATACTATACTATGACGTTTTTGAACCATTTTGGACGACATACTATACTATGAGGTTTTTGATGATATATATCACGACATACTATCCTATGACGTTTTTGAACCATTTTGGACGACATACTATACTATGAGGTTTTTGATGATATTTATCATGACATACTATACTATGAGGTTTTTGAACCATTTTCGACGACATACTATACTATGAGGTTTTTGACCCATTTTGGACGACATACTATACTATGACATTTTTGACCCATTTTGGACGACATACTATACTATGACGTTTTTGAACCATTTTGGACGACATACTATACTATGAGGTTTTTGATGATATTTATCACGACATACTATACTATGAGGTTTTTGATGATATTCATCACGACATACTATACTATGACGTTTTTGACCCATTTTGGACGACATACTATACTATGACGTTTTTGACCCATTTTGGACGACATACTATACTGGGAGGTTTTTGATAATATTTATCACGACATACTATACTATGACGTTTTTGAACCATTTTGGACGACATACTATACTATGATGTTTTTGACCCATTTTGGACGACATACTATATTATGACGTTTTTGAACCATTTTGGACGACATACTATACTATGACGTTTTTGAACCATTTTGGACGACATACTATACTGGGAGGTTTTTGATGATATTTATCACGACATACTATACTATGACGTTTTTGAACCATTTTGGACGACATACTATACTATGAGGTTTTTGATGATATTTATCACGACATACTATACTATGACGTTTTTTTCACATTTTGGACGACATACTATACTATGACGTTTTTGGTGATACTCATTACAACATACTATACTATGAAGGTTTTAATCGACATACTAGACTATGACTTCTTTTGTCGACATACTATACGTTGACGTTTGTTATCGACATACTATACAATGACTCTTTTGTTGTGAACTACATAATATCAGCAAGTGGTTTTAATGTTGTGGATGATGTTCATTACCTATTGAGGATGATGAGCACCACTGATCCGTCCTTCCTGATAAAAGCAGTGAACTCCAGGTTTGTTTCTGAGCTGGCCGACACCCCGACCCTCTGAGAACCTTCCCACAGGAACTTACTGGGTGGAAAAAGTCACATGTTTTAATAAATCCCCATGTTCTAATGAGGAGACAGGTGTGACATGTGTGACATCGGACTACCTGAAGTGGGCCATGCTGTAGAAGGTGGGCTGCTTGTAGAAGACGTCTCTCTTTGAATCCACGATCACTGGACTGTCCACGAAGTTTTTGACCCAGTTCGGTCCTCCAGTCTGGTCCAGAGCCAGGTTCCAGTCAGTCCATCCCACCACGTAATGGTTCAGGTCCTGATACAGAGCATAAACAGGTTTTGTTGTTTTGTTTAAATGCTATTAATTACGTCACATTAAAACACATCAGATCGATGGCGGTGAACCGACCTGTGTCACCATAAAATACTTCTTAACACAATAAAACACGTTCTAATACTATAAAACACATCTAAACACTTTAAAATATGTCTTAATGCAACTTAATGCAATAAAATTTATCTCAACACGAGAAATTATGTTTTAAAGCTGTAAAATCCATGGCAACAAACTATAAAGTACTTGGTAAGAAACTATAAAATACATCGTAGCACTGTAAAATATTTCTTAACCCAATACAATACTTCTTAACAATATTAAATACGTCTTAACACTATAAAATACTTCTAAATGCTACAAAATACGTCTGTAAAATCCTTCTTAACACTATAAAATACTTATTAAGACAATAAAACACTTCTTAACAATATTAAATACTTCCCTAACACTATAAAATATTTCTTAAGACTATACAATTTGTCTTAACACTAGAAAATCTTTTTTTAAACTATAAAATAAGTGGTAAGAAACTGTAAAATACTTCTCAACACCATAAAATACTTTACTCTATAAAATACTTCTTAATGCGACAAAATACTTGGTAACACCATTAAATATTTTTTAACTCTATAAAATACTTCTTATTGCTACAAAGTACTTCTTAACACTACAAAATTTGTCTCAACACTAGAAAAAATATTTTAAATTTATAAAATAAGTGGTAAGAAACTGTAAAGTACTTCTTAACACTATAAAAAACTTCTCGACAATCTAAAATACTTCTTAACACTATAAAATACTTCTTAATGCTACAAAAACATGCTTTAAATCTATAAAATAAGTGGTAAGAAACTGTAAAATACTTCTCAACACCATAAAATACTTAACTCTATAAAATACGTCTTAATGCGACAAAATACTTGGTAACACCATTAAATATTTTTTAACTTTATAAAATACTTCTTATTGCTACTAAATACTTCTTAACACTACAAAATTTGTGTCAACACTAGAAAAAATATTTTAAATCTATAAAATAAGTGGTAAGAAACTGTAAAGTACTTCTTATCACTATAAAAAACTTCTTGACAATCTAAAATACTTCTTAACACTATAAAATACTTCTTAATGCTACAAAAACATGCTTTAAATCTATAAAATAAGTGGTAAGAAACTATAAAATACTTTATAGCGCTGTAAAATACTGCTTAATACAACAAAATAATTCTTAAGACTATAACATACTTCTTCACATAATAAAATACTTCTTAAGGCTATAAAATACTTTATAACACTATATAATACCTCTTAACACTATAAAATTTGTGTCAACACTAGAAACACGTTTTAAATGTATAAAATAAGTGGTAAGAAACTATAAAATTCTTCTTAGCGCTGTAAAATACTGCTTAACACCATAAAATATTTCTTAACACTGTAAAATACTTCTTAAAATACGCCTTAAAACAGTAAAAAAAAGGCCATAACAGTGTAAAATATGTGTTTAAAGTACATATTAACACTGTAAAGTCAGTGGTTCTGCAGCCTGAATGCAGTCATGTTAAACGTATAAATGGAAGGAGTCCAGTTTCCTCTGAGACTCGGTGAAGAAAGAAGAAACTGAACGCCAGCTCCAGGTTCCAGCTCGTTTTAAAGGCTGCAGGCACTTTTATGGAGTTCAGCCTGTAAACCTGCAGCCGACTCACCTGGATGATGTCATGACCTGACTCACAGCCGATGACCTCACCTGGATGATGTCATGACCTGACTCACAGCCGATGACCTCACCTGGATGATGTCATGACCTGACTCACAGCCGATGACCTCACCTGGATGATGTCGTGAGCGTACTGCTCTGCTCGGTCCCAGCTCCCCAGCTTCACCCCTCGGTCCAGAGGGCTCCAGCCGGCACAGGCCTCGGTTCCAAACAGGTAATACTCTGGATAAAGGCTGTGGGTGACTCCCAGACTGATGTCAGCCGGAACCAGACCGTCCAGGTACCAGTGGACCGCAACACCGTGGATGTAGCGACCTGCATGGACGTCACTCAGGACCTGGAGGGACAAATGGACTCCATTAAAATCAAATAAAGTGCAGGGGAAAAGGAGCATCTGCAGGTTTTTAAAAGTTGTTTTTGTTCTTATTGTTTACTTATGTCTGTATCAGCAGCTGTAGTCAATTATTCACGAGACGTTAAGAGGTCATGAAGCTGAGAAAATTAGATTATCATACATTAAAACTGAAAATTCAAGTTGCTCCAAGTGACTTTAACGACTTGTTGAAGTCAATGATTTGACCTCCTCAGACTTCCCCACTGGATCTAATGGGTCCTATATAAATTGGCTTAGAGGAGTCAGCAGCTGTAGTTGATTCTAATCAGTCAGCTGCTAAGAGGCCATGCAGCTAAGACAATGTGATTAATGCAACTAAAACTGAAATTCAAGTTGCTTCAAGTGACTTTAACGACTTGTTGAAGTCAATGATTTGGCTCCTCAGACTTCCCCACTGGATCTAATAGTCTTATATATAAATTGGCTTAGAGGAGTCAGCAGCTGTAGTCGATTGCAATCAGTCAGCTGCTAAGAGGCCATGCAGCTAAGACAATTTGATTAACGCAACTAAAACTGAAATTCAAGTTGCTTCAAGTGACTTTAACAACTTGTTGAAGTCATGATTTGACCTCCTCAGACTTTTCCACTGGATCTAATGGGTCCTATATAAATTGGCTCAGAGGAGTCAGCAGCTGTAGTCGATTGTAATCAGTCACAAGAAGATAAGAGGTTAAGACACTAAGAAAACCTGATTAATGCAACTAAAACTGAAAGTCAAGTTGCTCCAGGTGACTTTAACGACTTGCTGAAGTCAATGATTTGACCTCCTCAGACTTTCCAACTGGATCTAATGGGTCTTATATAAATTGGCTCAGAGGAGTCAGCAGCTGTAGTTGATTATAATCAGTCAGCTTCTAAGAGGTCATGCAACTAAGACAATTTGATTAACGCAACAAAAACTGAAATTCAAGTTGCTCCAAGAGACTTTAATGATTTGTTGAAGTCAATGATTTGACCTCCTCAGACTTTCCCACTGGATCTAATGGGTCTTATATAAATTGGCTGAGAGGAGTCAGCAGCTGTAGTTGATTCTAATTAGTCAGCTGCTAAGAGGCCATGCAGCTAAGACAATGGGATTCGCCTCTATATTTTATTGTGTTTTATTGTAGTATTTGATATTGTAAAGTGTCCTTGAGTGTCCTGAAAGGCGCTTTGTCAAATAAAATGTATTATTATTACTTTTAATTGTATTTAAATCTGCTAAAAATATATTTATTTTACAGGTATTTGCCGTATTTTGAATGAATAAAGAATATTAAAGGTTAAAAACGGTAAATGATTTGTTTCAGCTGTTATTGTAAAGATGCTTCCTGTTTTTTTTTAAGACAGATAATATCTAGTAAAAGCACTGAATTATAGTTTATAAAAAAAACTGGCCAATACTTCATCAAAAATCTGTATTTTTTTAACAAATATTTGTTATTTTATAATATGTAACTGTAAGATTACACTGTTTAAAATGGCTAAAAATATTATTATTTTACAGATATTTAAAAGAAATAAATATGAGAATTGTGATAAAATAATAACTGATAATATCTAGTAAAATCACAGGGAAAATAATCAGTTTACATCCTGAAAAGGTAGAAAAGCGGCAAAACCTGTATTTTTTACAAATGTTTGTTGTTTTACCTGCCAAAATATCTTTATTTTACAGATATTTGCCATTATTTTCACAGTTTTTTAAACATTCCAGCACTCCAGCGTCTTTTTATGTATGTTTTCTGACTCTACAGACACTAATTTTCCTCTTTATCTGAACACTCCAACCTCACAACGTGTTCCTTATTGTATTCATTGTTAACCGGTATTGCTATATATTGAATGATGGAGTTTAATAGCGATTCTTTATTCTATTTTCTGATTCATGTTGAATTTCCTGATCTTTTCTCTGCAGCTCCGGGGCAGCCTGCAGTAAATAAACCTTTCCTCGTCCTCCCCCAGTTTCCCGGCTTCGTCCTTGGACTCACCACTTTGGCCCAGTGGGGCAGCAGCAGGCGGTTGTCATCCAGGATGAGGACGTGGGTTCTGGGGAAGGACGAGGCGTGAAGAGCCGGGCCCAGATCCAGAGACACCCAGTCCCTCTGCTCCTCCGGGGTGAAGCCCAGAGCCTGGAAACTACAGCGAAACAACCCTCAGTAACCCTCACATAAAATCATTTAAAGAATCAGGCGGGGAGGTGAAGACTCACCTGTAGTTCGTCATCCGTCCAGCAGAGGGCTCGTTTCCTGTCGTCACAGCCCAGAAGCTCAGGTTGTGTTTGGAATATTCCTCCAGGAACCTGAGAGGGACATTTAAAAGATGAGTGTCTCTGGTTTTAAACTCTAACTTAAGGCGAAGCTACTCGACTCACCTGACGTAGTACTGAGCCCAGGCCTTGTGCTCTTTGCCCCCCGGCTTCCCCTTCAGAGAGCCTTTTCCTGTCAGGGCACCGTTGGTCTTCATCCAGGCGGGGGCGCTCCAGGCGCTGGCCAGCAGGGACAGAGGGGCAGGGGATAAGGCCTGGGCTCGCTGCAGGAGAGGAATCTGACAGAAGAGGAGGAAGGACAGAGCCTGAATGTTGTTGTTTCTGTACAGATTCATAAAAGTAGGAAAAATAAACATATAAAAACAGCTCTGGATGTGTTAATGATGATGCGTCAACCCTCCGAACTTCAAAACCTGCCGCCACGTCTGTTATCTTTTTAAAAAATCGCCAAAATTACATCATTTATCAGAGGCAGAAACTGTAAAAACAGAAAAAACATTTGCTTTTCATCTTTCAGATTATCTTTGAACTAATCATGTGTGACATTCGAGTCCATCAGGAAAATTCCCCAAACCTGAGCTCAAAATTGACATATTTCAAAATCTCTGTATTCTGCATTTCTCGTTTAAAATGTGTTAAAAATAAACGGTTTGCTCTAATAAGATTTTGTCAAAAACATAAAATTTTGGGATCCTCTACGCAACAAAAACACTATTAACAACTCAGCTGTGACCAACAGTGAGGTGGAAAAAAATTCAGGGACTTTTCAGCTAAACTGGGCTGAACTGCAGGCAGTGTTTAAATAATTAAATAGTCAATTATCTAGAGCTTGTAGAGTCTCCAGTGTTGGTATTTTTATATACATTCTAATAATTTATATAATATAAAATATATATTAAAATATTGTGGACACTTGGAAGAATGTTGGACATGTTGATTCCATGTTTATAATTTTTTTAAAAAAGATAAATAATCACTGAAATTTTTCCCGAGCACGTTTTGGTCTGTTTACTGAAGTCAAAGTATGATTCTGTCCAACTGAGTTTATTGCAGACATTCCTTCTGCAGCAGTAAGATCACCATGTGCACGAATGTTTCCTTGAGCTACATATAAAACAAAGGCACTGCTTTTAGTTGGTTTTATTCCTACCTTTTAGACGGAGCCCTTTCGGTCACCACAGGCAACCACTCCTCTAGCTAACCCATACTATGGTGTACCGCAAGGGTCAATTTTAGGCCCGATTGTATTTTTATATCCAGCAGCAATCTTCTATCCAATGTTTCCTTTCATTTTTATGCTAATGACACACACACATACCTCCCGCTGAGGCCTAGCTGCTGTGTTAGAACGTCTCAGTGACACTAACAGCTGGATGGCACCGAATTTCCATCAACTCAACAACTAAAAATCAGAAATTAAAATTATCCCAGGACATCGGAGTTCAGCAAAATATAGCAGGTAATTTGCGAGGGAATTTTTACTTTCCAAATTACCGACGTGACCGATTCTCACGGGATTAACATCACTGACGACCTCAGCAATTATTACAAATTACAACAGGTCCCCAGGTAATATTTACCCCGTGAGAACAGGGCTAAAGGAGCCAGAAAGTAGAGGAGAAGAAAAGAAGTTCACAGCAGTCTATGTTTGTTGTCAGGTAGACAATGTGCTACAAGCCCAGCTTTATCAACAGTAGCTGTCTTTCAGGCTGCAGAAATAACTCTGGTGTCTATGAGCAGCCGGCTGGGCGATGAGTGAACAGGGACCGTCTGCAAATTGTAATTTTGCAGACGGTGTGATTTTTATTTCTACATGTATCTCAAACCAAGTGTTGTGGTCTGATCAACAGGAGCCAGTCGATGGCTGCAGTGATTCTGGTGACTCTAAAGTGTATCAGGGTGACCTTATTGAATATTTGTGTCGTGTTTCTCTTCACTGTTGCAGTGGTTTTGTAATTTGCAGACGGTCCCTGGACACTCGTCTCCCAGCCGGCTGCTCATAGACACCAGTGTTATTTCTGCAGCCTGAAAGACAGCTACTGTTGATAAAGCTGGGCTTGTAGCACATTGTCTACCTGACAACGATGGAAAGAGGCATCGATTATGTTTTGACAACGTGTCACTGATGAGTTATTGATGCTGGAAGTCAGAATCTGTGAACATCTTTCCTGTATTATCATTTTCAGACGTCTGCAGTGAACAAACAGGTAATTACCTCGTGCCCACGACAAACTTACATTTTCATTTTTTCCTCCTCATGTCCCTTCAGGGGCTCCGTAAGTTACATATATATATATATCAATAAATATCAATGTTGACCCGCGACTTTGTCCACGTTTTAAATTTCGGCTCACTGTGTGTTTGAGTTTGACGCCCCTGTTTTATATATTTTATTTGTTTTTATTGCTTTTATTGGTCTTTTACGGTTTGCTACTTTTTAAATGACATTTCCCTGCTGCCCTGCCGTCAAAGCACTTTGTAAACTTTATTTTTTACAGGTGCCATATGAATATAGTTGGTTTTATTCCTATTATTATAAAACATAAACTCTCTGATCAGTAAGGAAAATGTAGAACATGAAGCTGAGCAGCGACACAAACACATCTTATTGTAAGTTGACGCTTTTAGCCGAGTTGTAATCGTTAAATATCTAGAAAACCTCAGCCAGTTAGCACTTCTGTCATCTGTTTTCCAATCTAAGTGTGTCAGATTTGGGTAATTTTAGCTCTGAAGGAGGTAATTTCCCCTCAAAAATCATAAACCGGTGTTATTAATGACTGATTTTTTCTCCTCGTGGGACATAAATCTCCTCTCCTGGACTATTAGATTAAATTTTGTGTTTCCAAGGCGCAGCTTTACATGTTATTACGGCTGTAAATCCTCAGACGGATTCTGAGGCCCACAGCTGGAGAAGCACTGGTCTGACTGTCCTGCGACGATTCGACTGGACCTGAAGCTCAGCGCTGCTCTGGAAGGACTTCAAACCGGTGCAGTTATGAGGTTACAAAGCGCGTCGAGATCCCAGCATCCCCGTAAGAAGGAAGAGAGAAACCTTCATGTCGACGTCTTCGGCCGCCAGGGTGAAGTTGTCCAGGCTGTAGTCTCCGGGCGAGTCGGCGTAGGTGTACAGGCGGGTGGAGAAGTCGCAGCTGGCCATCGGGACTCGAACGACGCTGTAGCCGATTCCTGCAGGCAGAAACAGAAACAGCAGCGGCTCAGGAAGAGGGAAACATCTGGAACATGCAGGATGGGGGCCCTCCAGGACCAGGACTGGACACCCCTGCTCTAGAACACGGTGGAGGAGACATTTTCTACCAATATAACAACAATTTCAGGGAGTGTGAAGCATTTTGGGCGATTAATTTTTAGCTAAAATGTAAAAAAGCAACATAGAAACCCTTCATGACGTCTGTAAGTCAAAGTTTAACTGTGTTTTATCGCTTGTTTATGTCGTTTTTAGCCAGAAAAAACCTGTTTATCACATAGGAAATCACTAGAAACCTAAATTTGACATAGAAATGAACAACATTAATCAGATTTTTCAGGATTTATACCCTTTTAATTCCTGCTACAGGCAAAAATCTCCCTTAAAATGTTCTCATGTAAAAGCACAAAGCAGGTACCATCAATAAAACACATAAAGAAAACAAAGCAGCTCACTATAGAAGCTGACTGGAGGACAACTCATCAGATGTTTACGGTGGACCAGGAGTGTTTGGAACCATGTCCAGTCAGTATTTTCTCAAATGTTTGTGACGATTTCAAGGAGTGGGAATAATTTGGGGCATTAAAGAACAAAAAAGTGGTCAAAAATGTCATCATGAGCGTCTCCAAAATGATGTTTTACTGTGTTTAGTTGCTTGTTTATGTCGTTTCCAGCCAGAAGAAACCAGTTTGTCTACTAAAAATTCACTATAAATCAACATTTGGCATGAAGAGGCGTAGTTTTTGGGGCTTTTACCCGACTAGAGAACTACTGCACCAGCTGGTCTGCCTTTACAGTGTGTTAGAACATGGTAGAAATCACTAGTAGCCTCTGGAATGACATACAAGCTGCATTTTAAAAGGATTTTTGACAGTTTCAAGGAGTATAGATAATTTTGGACATGATATTTTTTAGAAAAATGTAAAAATGTCATCATTAGCGTCTCTAACATGATGTTTTACTGTGTTTTGTTGCTTATTTATGTCGTTTCCAACCACAAGAAACCTGCTGTTACAATAAAAAGTCACTATAAATCAACATTTGGCATGAAGAGGCGTAGTTTTTGAAGCTTGTACCCGACTAGAGAACTACGGCATCAGCTGGTCCACCTTTACAGTGTGTTAGAACATCTGAGAACATGGTTGGAATTACCAGGAACATCTGGAATGAGACAATTTTGATGACAGTTTTAAGGAGTATAGATAATTTTGGACATGATATTTTTTAGAAAAATGTAAAAATGTCATCATTAGCATCTCTAACATGATGTTTTACTGTGTTTTGTCTTTTATTTATGTCGTTTTTAGCCAGAATAAACCAGTTTGTCAGCTAAAAATTCACTATAAATCAACATTTGGCATGAAGAGGAGTAACGTTGGGTCGTTTTTGGGGCTTGTACCCGACTAGAGAACTACTACATCAGCTGGTCTGCCTTTAACGTGGATTAGAACATGGTAGAAATCACTAGTAGCATGTGGAACGACATACAAGCTGCATTTTAAAAGGATTTTTGACAGTTTCAAGGAGTTTAGATAATTTTGGACATGATATTTTTTTTAGAAAAATGTAAAAATACCATCATTAGCGTCTCTAACATGATGTTTTACTGTGTTTTGTTGCTTATTTATGTCGTTTCCAACCACAAGAAACCTGCTGTTACAATAAAAAGTCACTATAAATCAACATTTGGCATGAAGAGGCGTAGTTTTTGAAGCTTGTACCCGACTAGAGAACTACGGCATCAGCTGGTCCACCTTTACAGTGTGTTAGAACATCTGAGAACATGGTTGGAATTACCAGGAACATCTGGAATGAGACAATTTTGATGACAGTTTCAAGGAGTATAGATAATTTTGGACATGATATTTTTTAGAAAAATGTAAAAATGTCATCATTAGCATCTCTAACATGATGTTTTACTGTGTTTTGTCTTTTATTTATGTCGTTTCCAGCCAGAATAAACCAGTTTGTCAGCTAAAAATTCACTATAAATCAACATTTGGCATGAAGAGGAGTAACGTTGGGTCGTTTTTGGGGCTTGTACCCGACTAGAGAACTACTACATCAGCTGGTCTGCCTTTAACGTGGATTAGAACATGGTAGAAATCACTAGTAGCATGTGGAATGAGACAGAAGCTGCATTTTAAAAGGATTTTTGACAGTTTCAAGGAGTATAGATAATTTTGGACATGATATTTTTTTAAAAATGTAAAAATGTCATCATTAGCATCTCTAACATGATGTTTTACTGTGTTTTTTCTTTTATTTATGTCGTTTTTAGCCAGAATAAACCAGTTAATCAGCTAAAAATTCACTACAAATCCACATTTTGCATGAAGAGGAGTAACGTTGGGTCGTTTTTGGGGACTAGTAACTGACTAGAGAACTACTGGATCAGCTGTTCCACCTTTATAGCGTATTAGAACATGGTAGAAATGACTAGTAGCCTCTGGAATGAGACAAAAGCTGCATTTTAAAAGGATTTTTGACAGTTTCAAGGAGTATAGATAATTTTGGACATGATATTTTTTAGAAAAATGTAAAAATACCATCATTAGCATCTCTAACATGATGTTTTACTGTGTTTTTTCTTTTATTTATGTCGTTTCCAGCCAGAATAAACCAGTTTGTCAGCTAAAAATTCACTATAAATCAACATTTTGCATGTAGAGGAGTAACGTTGGGTCGTTTTTGGGGACTAGTACCCGACTAGAGAACTACGGCACCAGCTGATCCACCTTTATAGCGTATTAGAACATGGTAGAAATCACTAGCAGCATTCAGAATTGTATCATATCTGCATTTCCAAAAGGATTTGTGGCAATTTTATTCAGTAAAAATGCAAAAAAAATAACATAGAAACTCATGATAACATGTCTAAGTCAATGATTTACTGTGTACAAATGTCATTGGTAGCCAGGAGACACCTGTTGGTTGAAGAAAAATCACTATAAATCAAAGTTTGGCATGGAGAGGAGTAACGCTGGGTTGTTTTTGGGGACTAGTAACTGACTAGAGAACTACTGGATCAGCTGTTCCACCTTTACAGCGTATTAGAACATGGTAGAAATCACTAGTAGCCTCTGGAATGAGACAGAAGCTGCATTTTCTCAAACATTAGCAACAATCTCACGGAGTTTTATTGAGTAAAAATGCAAAAAATAGCACAGAAACTCCTCATGACGTCTCCAACATGATGTTTTACTGCCTTCTGTCACTTGTTTATGTCGTTTCCAGCCAGAAGAAAACCTGCTGCTACAATAAAAATCACTATAAATCAACGTTTGGCATAAGGAGGAGTAGTTTGGGGTCTTTTTTTGGGGGACTAGAGAACATCTGGATCAGCTGTTCTCAGTTTATAGAGCATCAGAACATGAGAGAACACGGTGGAACATCTGGAATGAGGTCGAAGCTGCTTTTTTTTTCAGATTTGCAACAATTTCATGGAGTATGAAGCATTTTAGACGTGATATTTTAATTAAAAATGTAAAAAAAACAACACAGAATCAGTGTTTTACTGTTAATTATCTCTTGTTTGTGTCGTTTCAAGCCAGAAAAAAACACTTATTCACATAAAAATTCACTATAAATCAACATTTTTCATGGTTCTGAGTCGTTTAAAGTAATGTTTGGTACCTTCAGAGGAGAAATACTGCCTCAGCAGCTGATCCTGGGAACCAGCAGACAGTGACAGGATGTTGATGGCGGCAGCGTCCGTCATGGATCCACCGAACCCTCGGATCTTCTGGTACTTCTGGTGGGAAACCAGCGTCAGCCTGAGGCCTGGAACGGAACCACGAAGACACACAGTCAGCACCAAGAACCTCCTCCTGGACTCACCTGTCCTGCTGCTTTCACCTGGACTCACCTGTCCTGCTGCCGTTCACCTGGACCCCCCCCTCTCCGGCCTCCAGCCTGCTGCCCTCCATGCTGCTCAGGTGGGAGGAGAACCGGCCCACAGGAGGCAGCCGGGCCGAGCCGACGGCGTCACAGTAGGTGGAGTTGCACTCACACACCACCGAGCCGTGGCCAAAGTTCCTGGAGACGCATTTACTGCTTCCTGGAAGTAGCAGAAGAAGAAAACGTCATGACTCAACAGCCCAAACAGGAAGTAAACAGCGAGTTCAGCTGCTTACCTGCAGACAGGATCAGAGGTGCTGAGGCGAAGAGCAGAACCAGAACCACACATGGAGACATCTTATCTACAAACACAGCAGATCCAGTTCAAATGTGACTCAACAACCAGGAAGCTGAACTAACTGCTCACTAGCACTTCCTGTCACATGACTCTCACCTGGAGGATCCTCAGACACAAACTCTGCAGGTAAGTTTTAGCTTTTTGCTCCCAGCTGTCACCTCACTCTGGTCCAGGCTGCCATTCATGCGTTTCACCAAACTCTGCTTCCCTCACAGCAGTCATGTGACTCCAGGGGAGGTCATGTGATCATCATGCAGTGTCCAGAAGCTGCCACCAGGGGGAGCAGCGCCACCAGATATACAGGGACACAGGAAACTGCTGCTGTTCTGTTTTAACTTATAACGGAAGAAGAAGAAGAAGAAGAAGAAGAAGAAGAAGAAGAAGAAGAAGAAGAAGAAGAAGAAGAAGAAGAAGAAGAAAAACAAGAAGAAGAAGAAGAAGAAGAAGAAGAAGAAGGAGGACGAGGAGGAGGAGAAGAAGAAGAAGAAGAAGAAGAAGAAGTCCCCACAAGATTATTTATAATACAAAGTTACCTGACAGATTTAGGTATTAAAGTTAAAGCCCCATAAATAAATTAGGGTACAATAGTTTAAATAAACACACACAAATTTACCCGACTAAATTAAATATCAAAATAAAGTCAAAATTATTTTATATAAAATACAAAATGGAAATATGTAATAATAATAATAACTATTATTATTATTATTATTATTATTATTATTATTATTTGTTCTTTCTAATTATAATAATTAATAAGAAGATTATGACACTAATTTACCTGAGGTTTGTATAATATTATTAAAATCATAAGATTTTAATTATCAGACTAATTAAAAAAAACTAAAATATTAAGCTTAAGCCAAATTTATATTATGTAAGATACAATATAAAAATGTAATAATCATAATAATAATTATCATCACTATTGTTGATATTATAATGAATATTTGATAATAACAATAATAACAATAACAATAATAATAATGATAAGAATTTTTTATATATAAAATAAAAATGTACTTACTTTAATTAATTAAGGTTAAGATTCTATGACATAATTGAAAACACTAAATTACCAGACTAATTTAAATATAAAGCTTAAACCTGAGAATATTGTATAAAATACTAATTAAATATTATGATTAAAATTCTACAATATTATATACGACCCAGATTTACCCGAATAAATAAATATTTTGTATTTTTAAAAACACAATTATTCAAGTTGAGCAAAATAAATTCCAGTGTTTAAAGTCAGTTTGTGGTGGCTCGTGTTTCTGCTCACAGGTCGTCTCTGATCGTTCTGTGTTCGACTCTGCAGCTCTTCCTCTGTGTGAAACGTGTCTCAGAAATATGTTATGTTGATTTACAGTCGTTTAAACAGCAGCTCTGATGAGGCTGCTGTGTGTTTGCATCGTCTTTTCCTCTAAAAAGGGTTCGTAGCAACACCGACAAATGCAAAAACCAAACTGTTAACGATGATTAACGCGACTGAATCTTTTCCTCGGGTTTATATCTGCAAATCAAAAACCTACAAGCAGCTAAAGGGCTCAGTTAACAGTGTAAAGCTGGAAAAAACACAAACACAAAGCTGTAAATTCACTCTGAGAAACCCACCGGACCTTTTAAACATTTTATTATCAAAGTCATGCATCATAATTTACAGAGGACACGTATTTTATGGACACGGACGCTTGTATGTCGGCGTACTCCTGCGACAGTCATACATGTGTGTGGTTTAGATCCTCATATGAAGCCACAGATTCTGTCCAGCATCGACGGATTCCTGTTGGTCAGAAAGACGAGCTCCTTCTTCCCGTCTTCTGTCCGACCTGATGGAAACAAATAAAGCAGTCGTTTGAGTCGTTTTGTAGGAAAAAACTCTAAATTCTGTGATTCCAGCTTCTAAAATGTGAATATTTTCTCATTTCTTTCCTTTAAATGACAGTAAATTGAATATTTTTCATCATTTTCTGGCATTTTTCAGACCAAACAACTGATAGTAATGAAGAATAACTCCTATAAAATGAGGATGACCACTAATCCCGGCTGTCGGCGTCGCTAACGAAGCCTCGTCTCCACTCACTCTGCGGATGCTGCAGCCAGTTTCGGTCCAGGTAATAAAGGTAGCAGCTCTCGAACTCCTTCTCGCTGTAGTTCGGCACCGACAGCGGGATGAACGGATCCATGCTGTCGAACCCGGTCTGAGGAGGCAGAAAACAGGACATCACAGCTGCTTTACATCACACGTAATGAGCTCTATTTCCACCCCTCAAACCTGGACGTACGAGGCGCAAAACAAGAGCAGCGGCAGTAAAGCACATTAGAAAGGCAGCGTTTTGCAAATGCTGATCTGAAGGTGAGTTTTTAGAGGTGTTTCAAACTGAGACCCTGCAACACAATCATCAAGTCGGTGTCAATAAATGACACTGGGACGCAGCAGAAACAGGGACTATTTCTCCAGCGGAAAGTAGTTCCAGTGAAAACCGGCGGATGTGGACGCTTCCTGGGAAAAGATCTGAAGTTTAATTTACTAAACGTCATTTTTTATTGTTGTTTTAGTGAAATTTCACAGTCCGACGTCTCAAATTACATCCGTTTAGTCAGATTCCACTAAGATTTTGATTGTTGTTTCACTTTATTTGTGTACTTGCTGCACCTTTCGGGAATTTAAACGGAATTCGGTTGTGGCTCGGTGGTCAGCAGCGTCGCCTCACAGCTAGAAGATCCCCGGTTCGCGTCCCGGTTAGGACACCTGGGATCTTCCTGTGTGGAGTTTGCATGTTCTCACCGGGTTCTCCGGCTTCCTCCCACAGTCCAAAAACATGCTGAGGTTAACTGATTATTCTAAATTGTCTGTAGGTGTGAATGAGAGTGTGCTGGTCGTCTGTCTCTATGTGTAGCCCTGTGATAGACTGGCGACCTGTCCAGGGTCGGCTGGGATAGACTCCAGCTCCCCCGTGACCCTACAGAGGTTTAACCAAAGTTATACCAAAGTATGTGCAGCAGCTTACAAGACTGAAGACAACAGACAGAGTTTTTGTTATTAAATCGACTGACTGTTGTCTTGTTACCTCCACCGAGGAGGTTGTGTTTTTGCCGGCATTGGTTTGCTTGTTTGTTTGTGTTTAAAATAACTCGAAAAGTTCTGGTCGGATTTGGATGAAATTTTCAGGAAATGTGCGAAAAGGGACAAATGATGACATGTTGGGACTGATCCGGATCACCGTCTGGATCCAGGACTTTATTTAAAAGATTCTTTAACATTGGGAGTGTTAGAAAGCCTTGCAGTGCCGCCTTGTGGTAGGAAACTGCATTGCACATATATGGTGGTCGTCGGCCGCTCGTGCTCAACCACAGCAGTGCTACGATGTGAGAGAGATTACCGGACATTTAACTTTATTTAAGGATACTTAGTCGTTGGGAGATTATGTTGGGGCTGGACTGAAGCTGCTTGGTGGAGGTCTGGATCTCTGAGGGCTTTTCTAGCTTTTAGATAATAATTCAGTGATTAGATCAGTTCCAGTCCTGTGGTGATTCCACTGATGTATATAATATCACATTTAATCTATACACCGCTTAATCCTCTGTAGGGCCCTGGGGGGGCTGGAGTCTATCCCAGTGGGTGAAGGCGGGGTTCACCTGGACAGGTCTCCAGTCTATCACAGGGCTACACATAGAGACAGACAACCAAGCACACTCTCATTCACACCTACGGACAATTTAGAATCATCAGTTAACCTCAGCATGTTTTTGGACTGTGGGAGGAAGCTGGTGAGAACCCAGGGAGAACATGCAAACTCCACACAGAAAGATCCCAGGCGTCCTAACCGGGACGCGAACCGGGGATCTTCTAGCTTCTAGCTAGCTTCCTGATCTGCAGCCGCTGGCCTCACCACCTCCCATCCCCACCCCAACCTCTCCTACTATCCCTCCCTCCCTCCTCTTCCCCACTCCCAACCCAACCGGTCGAGGCAGATGTCCGCCTTCCCTGAACCTGGTTCTGTTGGAGGTTTTTTCCCCCCTTCCCTATCATAGGGGGTTTTTGGTTCCTTCCCACCGTCGCTGACTGCTGCTCAGAGGGAATCCAAAAGCAACCTTGGATTGTTGGGTTTTCTGTTTCCTGTTTTTCTATTTTATGTTCTTTCGTACAATGTTTAGTGCTATGTGACGACTTATGTTGTAAATATGCGCTATATAAATAAAATTGAATTGAATTGAATAGCTGTGAGGTGATGCTGTTAACCACCGAGCCACCGTGAAGCCCACACATCTAAGCAGCAGAGCTCAAAACTCCCTGCAATAATGCACGTTATACCCATGAAAGACATAAAAGCATTTGGATATTCGCTGAAAATAAAAACGTAGTGACAGTTCCGATTCATCTTGAACACGACCGACTTGTTCCCGAAGATGTTAACGAAGAAACTGTGCACTAAGAATGTTAACAAAGCTTCATACGACCCTTCGGAAAATGGAAATAATTCATCAAATTCCTGCTTCATAAAGTCAAAGTAAAGAAAGCGACTTTCTGCATTTGTTTGTTCAGAGTTTGAAAGCAGATTTTAGGAGTTTTACTAGTAGGAAAAGATCAGATCAGACTTTATTAATCCCACAATGGAGAAATCTGCATGTTTTGAGTTGGTGATGCTGAACGCTGGTGGGCTCTATGAGTCTCCTGTTAAAGAATTCAAACCAACACAAATATCAACATTTAAATAATTCAGATGCACAGACGGCCAAAAATCGATGACGCATTTTTAAAAACATGAATTAATGCATTAAAATAAGAGAGTCGAGCCCACGCAGTCAGCCAGAAACATGTAAGTGAACCCTCTGAACTCCAAGCACCAGCTCTTCTGCAGGGAGACTTAAAAGAGTTTCAACTCGGGATGCACGATAATATCGACGCCCGATAATTATCGGTTAATATCGGCAATTATGACGTCATTCCGATAATTAAAAAATGAGCCGATAATAATAAAGACTCTGAATCTTGGTTTTTGCCGTTGGTCTGTGTGTTGTGGTTTGTCCTCATGCATGGCTCCTCAACCCCTCCCCTCCCCAACGGTACCGTCGCATGTGTGTGATGTCATCAGACTGCGCGGGCAGAGAAAAACAAGCAGCATGGTGGCACTGACCAGAGTGGACTTTGTTTACCTTGTCAGAAGAAGACATTTAACTAGGGCTGGTCCTGAATATTGGAATATCTGAATACTGGTTGGTTGTGGTGGTATTGGGATAATAATTTTCATATTGGAATAGTTGTGTGCACTGCTGCCGAGTGTTGCCGAGTGTTGCCGAGCGTTGCCGAGGCTGTAGTATGCCGCCAGGCGCCGCCGAACGCTGCCGAGTGCTGCCGAGTGCTGCCAAGGCTCTAGAACGCCGCTGTGGTTTCAGTATGGGCCTTTTAACTCCAGTGTCGTCCCCCCCCCCGACACGAACCCAATTGGTTGACATTATCGGTTGCAAGAAGTCTAAAATTAGCGATTATCAGTATCGGTTGAAATTGGCATTATCGTGCATCCCCAGTTTAAATTACACAAATCAAAGAATGAAAGTAGAATTTCTTGTCTCCACATGCTGTAAATATTCAACCATTTCCATTTTTGCAGACTTTATCAGACAGTTTTCCCTCCTTTCGTGTCTCATTTTTATCATTTTACGTCTATTTGTTACAGTTTTTGTCGTCTTTGTCTTTTTTTTTTTAAATCTTATTTTTCTTGTTTTGGGATCTGCTTTTGGTCGCTATATTTATTTTTGACACTTCCGTCTATTTTTTTGCGTCCTATTTGTGTTGTTTCGCGCCTCATTGGGACAGTTTTGTCTCTTTGGGGTCGTTTTGTCTCGTCTTTGTCATTTTCCGTGTCCCTTCTGTCGTTTTCTCTCCACATACTGCAGATAGATCGGCTGTAGGAAGAAGTTCCACCATGCTGGATGTATCTCCAACTACTGTGAGCCATGCTGTGTTTATTTATTGATCCAGTAGGTTGGATGTTCCTCTCAGGATCCTTTTGGACGAGTTTTTTGGACATTCTGAATATTTTTTTTAGCCATTCTGGAAAAGTGTTGACCATTTCAAACACATTTTGAGTCATTTTTTGAGAATACTTTCAAGCATTTTGGACAGATTTGTCATTTTAGACATTTTTTTGAGTAATTTTAGACAGGTTTGTGTCAGTTTGGACCAATTTTGAGTCATTTTTAATATGAATATTTTCGTTTTTACAGCCTCTACTCTGCTCATAGGCTGTAAGACGATGTTTCACCATGCTGAATGTATCTCCAACTACTGTGAGCCATGCTGCGTTTATTTATCGATCCTGTAGGTTGGATTTTCCTCTCATCTTCTTAAAATCGTTTCCAAACTCCTCTCCTCTCTGCTCTGTCGATACACTGCCTGCAGTTCAGCCGAATGATTTCTAAATTTTTGCGATGCCACCATTAATCACAGGTGAGTTGCTTGTTGGTTCTCGGTTACACAGAGGAATGTGGATTTTTTTGTTTTCAACAGAAGTCGGTTAATTATTACGGAATAATTTTGGCAGATTTTTAAATGAGACACTTGAATTAAAGCGATTTTGATGGAATATCACGATTTCAAGCTTAGATTTAGTGAATTTTCCAGACAAAACCCAACGTCACTCGTGATAATGTCAAGGACTGTCTGACAGTTAAAAATCTGACTTTTTTTTCTGTTTTTGTGGTTTCTGTCTCTGATAAAAGCTGTAATTTTGGCGGTTTTTTAAATGACAACCTGCCTTTCAAGCCTGCGGTCGAGTTTCGTGGTTCGGAGGGTTCAGATGTGTATTTTCTACCTGTTGGGACGAGAATGTTACGACCCTGCTCTGAGTTTTACAGTCCAACCGTTGTCCTGTGTAAACGTTAAAAGGCGGCTGACAGTGACGGATTCACTGGTGCATTAGTAAATTGATGTGGTGACATGCAGACGGCTCGCAAGGTTTAACACTGCAAACGCATCTTTAGCAGGCAGAACAGGGACAGAACTGAACATTAGAGGACTCATTCTGGCGTTTATAAGCTTCTCCGTGGCATCAAATAGCACTAAATAAAGACGCAGGGTGTGTACGCAGTAAACAAAGAACGAAGAAATCTGTTTCAGGCAGTATTTCCTGGATATATTGTCAGTTTTGTTGCTCACGGACGACAAATCTGCAATTCCCTACCGTCACAGCTGGAGGGCGCCCTCCACAGGTAACAAAGACCTCTCACCTCTCCCAACAGCTCTTGAGGCAGGTACGCAGACTTCGGCGTGTAGAGAGACCCGGTCTGAGACAGAGTGGTGATGATGGCGCCTCCAGTCTGAGACAAGAGAGAGAATGTTAATGAGGAAAAACTCTAGGATGTAATATTCTCACGTACAGTCGTGAGCAAACGTTTACATCCACTTGTAAAGACCGTGTATATAATGGCAATCTCTTATTTCACAGATTAATTAAAGGTCGTCTGGAGACATGACAAAACCTGCTGGGTCAAAAACATGCAAACAGGAACTTGAATTATCTATGTTTAGTCCAGTTTGATCCATGTTTAGTCCAGTTTGATCCACATTTAGTCCAGTTTGATCCACATTTAGTCCAGTTTGGTCCATGTTTAGTCCAGTTTGGTCCATGTTTAGTCCAGTTTGGTCAATGTTTAGTCCAGTTTGGTCCATGTTTAGCCTATTTTGGTCTACGTTTAGTCCAGTTTGGTCTACATTTAGTCCAGTTTAGTCTATGTTTAGTGCAGTTTGGTTCATATTTAGTCCAGTTTGGTCCATGTTTAGTTCAGTTTGGTCCATGTTTAGTCCAGTTTGGTCAATGTTTAGTCCAGTTTGGTCCATGTTTAGCCTATTTTGGTCTACGTTTAGTCCAGTTTGGTCTACATTTAGTCCAGTTTAGTCTATGTTTAGTGCAGTTTGGTTCATATTTAGTCCAGTTTGGTCCATGTTTAGTCTAGTTTGGTCCATGTTTAGTCTAGTTTGGCACATGTTTAGTCCACATTTCGCCCAGTTTGGTCTATGTTTAGTCCAGTTTGGTCCACATTCTTTTCACATTTGGTCCAATAATTTCTTGACGACTGGTCAGGATGGTCCAGAGTCGACCAGGAACCAGCAGAAAGCAGGTCTGGATGAACCAGAAGCTGCTGGAACACAGCTGTCAGTGTCCACAGGGTTGGACATCAACATGAGCTGAGAGGCTCCATGAAGAAGGAAGTTCTTCCTCTAGAAGCAGAACCTTAAAGCTCCACTGATCACATGGACAAAGAAAAGGCCTTCTGGAGGAAAGTTCTGAGGTCAGATGGAACAAAGACTGAGGAGAGAAGGTGAGGCCTTCAACCCCAACAACACCAGACCTACCATCCAGCATGGAGGTGGCAGCATCATGCTCTGGAGCTTTCTAGAAGTCCTTTTGGCCTGATTTCAGACGGTGTTTTGGACTGGCTTTGGACTTTCTTGGGACAGGTTCTTGCTTGGTTTCAGTCTTGGTTGTGGGCTGGTTTGGGACCTGGTTTAGGATTTATTTTAGGCGGGTCTTGGACTTTCTTTAGGAGTATTTTAGGTTTGGTTTTGGTCCCAATTTTGCCCTGGTATTGGACTTTTTAAGGACTGGTTTCAGACTGTCTTCGGAGGGTCTTAAGACTTCTTTTTAACCCCAACAACACCAGACCTACCATCAGCATGGAGGTGGCAGCATCATGCTCTGTGGAACTGGAGCTTCACACAAAGTCAATGAAACAAAGAAGGAGGAGGATCAGAACCTAAAACCATCAGCAGAAGGTTGATCTGGGACACAGCTGGATGTTCCAACCAGACAATGAGCCCAAACACATCAAAGTGGTGAAGAAATGGTTCCATCAGGCTGGAATGAAGGTTTTAGACTGGTCCCCCCAAAGAAAGTCCTGACTTAGACCATCAAGAACCTGAAGAAACCAGTCTGACACATTTAGTTGGACTGAACCAGTTCTGTCCAGAGGGGTCAAAGAGAAACCAGAAGGTTGCAGACGGGAACCAGAAGAATATTAGCATCTCTGTTTGTTTGTTTTTGACCCGGCAGATTTCGTCATGTTTCCAGACGACCTTTAATGAATCTATAAAAGAACCAAAATACATGATTGTTGTTTGTCACCGTAGATGCATGTGTGTCATGATATACGTGGTCTTCACAGGTGGATGTAAACTTTTGCTGACGACTGTAATTGTTCTTCTCACCCAGTCGTTCTTCACGAGCTTCTTCAGGTTGTGAATCAAGGTGAGCTCTTCTGGATCCACCTGAGAGAATAAAAACATACGAGGTTTACAATCTGAAGCAGCAGCATGCAGACGAATGTGATTCCCGACTTGTTTTCTCACTTCGCTCTTATTCTCCTTCCTGATGGTGGATCTCCCCCACAGAGCGTTGACTCCGTCCACGGCCACGGCCAAGCGAAAGCCGGCCCCCGGTTGGCCGCTCTGCAGCCTCAGCTCCTTCATCACCGCCCCCACCACGTCGCTGCTGCTCTTCACTCGGGTGATCCCCTGAAGCGAGGGAGACGCCGCCGTCAGAGGGCCGACGGCCGAGCAGTCGGAGGGAATCAAACAGCAGACGTTTAGCGGGAGAGGATCTGAGCAGCGAGATGCCTCACAGTGTGGGTGGGGGGCATCCGCGGAGTCATTTCATGCTCAGTTCGTTTCATTTTAAAAGCCTGAGAACAAACCGAGTCATGCATGACCTTTTATGCTGCTTTCGTTGGGAGAATTATGATCCGAAATGATCCAAATTTGAGTTTAAAATCACAGTACTGCAAAAAAACCCTTAAAAAAACACCAATTTATTTCATTTTGAAGCCTGTAAACAAACCCTGCCATGCATAACCTTTAATACTACTCCTAAACATCTGTGACAAGTCATTTGGTTGGCAAAATTATCCAGACTTGGCCTTAAAATTGAAATATTCCTACAAAATCACTGTATTCTACATGTTTTATTTTGAAATATCACCATTTTATTTCATTTTGAAGCCTGTAAACGAACCGTCATGCATAACCTTTAATACTACTCCTAAACATCTGTGACAAGACATTTTGCAGGCGAAACGATTCAAATTTAACCTTAAAATCATAATATTTCATGAAAATCACTTTATTCTGTGTTTTATTTTGAAAAATCACCTGTTTATTTCATTTTGAAGCCTGTAAACGAACCGAGTCAACCTTTTCTGCTACTTTCGTTGGGAAAATTATGATTCAAAATGATCCAAATTTAATCTTAAATCATAATATGTCAACCAAATTACTTTATTCTACGCGTTTTATTTTGAAAAGTCACCAATTTATCTCATTTTGAAGCTTGTACATGAACTGAGTCATACATAACCTTAATTACTACTCCTAAACATCTGTGACAAGACATTTTGCAGGCAAAATGATCAAAATTTAACCTTAAAATCCTGATATTTCATCAAGATCACTTCATTCTACGCGTTTTATTTTGAAATATCACCAATTTATTTCATTTTGAAGCCTGTAAACGAACCGAGTCATACATGACCTTAATTACTACTCCTAAACATCCGTGACAAGACATTTTGCAGGTGAAACGATCCAAATTTAACCTTAAAATCATAATATTTTATCAAAATCAATTCATTGTATGCATTTTATTTTGAAAAATCACCTGTTTATTTCATTTTGAAGCTTGTAAACGAACCGAGTCAACCTTTTCTGCTACTTTCGTTGGGAAAATTATGATTCAAAATGATCCAAATTTAATCTTAAATCATAAAATGTCAACAAAATCACTTTATTGTATGTGTTTTATTTTGAAAAATCCCCAGTTTATTTAATTTTAAAGCCTGTAAACGAACCGAGTCATACATAACCTTTAATACTACTCCTAAACATCTGTAACAAGACATTCTGCAGGTAAAATGATCAAAGTTTAACCTTAAAAATCCTGATATTTGATCAAGATCACTTCATTCTATGCGTTTTATTTTGAAAAATCACCTGTTTATTTCATTTTGAAGCCTGTAAACGAACCGAGTCAACCTTTTCTGCTACTTCTGTTGGGAAAATTATGATTCAAAATGATCCAAATTTAATCTTAAATCATAATATGTCAACAAAATCACTTTATTGTACGTGTTTTATTTTGAAAAATCATACATTTATTTTGTTTTAAAGCCCGTAAACAAACAGAGTCACGCATGCTACATCTACTCATTCGAGACTTGCAGTTTTGTTGGGAAAGCTATGATCCAAAATCATGCAAACTTATCCAAAAATTGAGCTTAAAAGTATAATATTTCATCAAAATCACTTTATTCTCCACGTCTCATTTAAAGATTATGCAAAAATAAAGCGTTTGCACTGAATTTGCTCCATTTCTTTGATTTTTTAACCTTGTAAACGAACCAAGTCATGAATCACCTTTTACGCTGCTCTGAGCAACAAAAGTTTTATCTGATCTTAAATCGTGGAGGTTTTTCTTTACCTCTTGTTCTTGTCGGCTAAAAAGAAAATGAAAAAAAATGCACGATTTATCATGATTGTTATTATTCCAGCTATCAGATGGTTACGTATCGACTCATCTGTGGAATTATGTCGGGAAAACGATCCAAATCTGAGCTTAAGATCAGGATATTTCATTAAACTCGCTTTATTCTGAATGTCTCATTTTAAAAAATAGCTAAAAATAAACCGTGTGCACTGGATAAGTTCTGTAAAAAACAAGAAATTCTGCACTCCTCGGTGCAGCTGAGGAGCCGTGACTGACTCAGCCGCGACCAACGTTCATGTCAAAACAATTCAGGACGTTTTTGTTTGAACGAGCAAAATTAAAAACGTAAGTAGTAAAATATCCAAGAGCACCTGGCTGCAGACCTCCACTGTGAGGACAGGAAGTAACAGGTAAAAAGAAGAAAAGGACATTTAAAGCGTCCAGTCCAGTAGGTGGCGGCATGTGAAGTTGGTTTGCTAACCGCTAATTAAACCAAAAGAAGAAGCAGCCGTTTAACGAGTGGTTGTGGCTGTTTCTCAGTATGTGTCCACGGTACTACTAAGATTATTTGAGGTGAGAAAGTGGTTGTATAAACATCAAATCTGTGGTCAGTTTATCAGGATAAATTCTGCTTAAAAATTGACTCCAGTGATGTCGGAGATGTGAGTGTCCCCGTTAGACAGCTACTACCAGGCGGTCAGCGCTCACAGCTCCCCGCTGACAGCAGCCTTAGCTCGGATAGACTTTCTGAAATCTGCCACTGGCTCTGACGGTTCTGTAGCAGGATAGAAGTAGTTTTACGGGAATCTAACGGTCACACTTTTGTTATTTAATGTCCCCGGTCGCCGACTTTGTCATTATATTAGTAATTATTGTGTTGTCTTCATCACCTGTAGCACGTCTTTGTTCTATTCTTATGACTGTAACTGTGCATTAAAAATAACATTTAAGGATTTTTCTGTTAGCAGACATAAAAACTCACAATGGGGCTCATTCTCAAAATAACAAGTTTAATATATAAATTAAAACCATATATACTACAGACAATGGTCTAGTAGATTTTACGTTGTGTTGCTAATTAATTAATGCATTAGCGTGAAAATTAATTCCTCCAGAAGTGCCTATGCGATTTTATTTTGTAATGCATCCCGTGCATTTCCTGTCCTCACAGTGGACGTCTGCAGCCAGGTGCCTCTCAAAATATCAACTAGATGTGGAGCCACTCAATTTTTTTGCACTCTTGGGTGACTGCTGTACATTTCTACGTAATTTAAATGAAGTGGTTCGTCTTTTTTATGATGTCGGTCATTTTAACGGTCTTATAAAGCACAGAGCACGTCTCTCTCCGTCTTCTTCATCGTTGCTCCGGTTCCCTAGAGGTGCAGGAATTTATACTGCGGTGAAAAATGAACCGACAGTGAGGAAAAATGTGGCAGAAACAAAAAACGAAAGGGATGATGATTCGGTGGGAAAAAACACCCTCCATCCGTCAGTCTGACCTACTTTGTCAAATAACGAGGCTGCTGATCAATATATTCCCCAATCACACTGTATAATTACAATAATTAATACCCCACATGCTCTCTCTCAAGCACTGAAAATGCAAGTAAAGGGACTCAAAAGCAGCGAAAACGGCCAACAGTAGAGCAGAAAGCTGCTGCTCTCCGCCGATCCATCACCTGCTCACTTCATCAGCCATCGATCAGCAGCGAGCCGAAAGCCGAAACCTTAATGCCCCCTGTAGGGGAATCAGCCGGGCAGAAGTAAAGAACAGGCAGCGGGCGACGAAGACAAACCACATCTGTAACGAACCGCCGCAAAACACCGAGAGGCCTCACCTGATCCACCAGCTCCCCCAGGGGACGGCCCTCCTCAGTGGACTCCCTCTTCGTCCACACGTAGCGCTGCTTCGTCTGTATCTGCAGGGGAGCAGGAAAAAGCTTCACTCACTGGGTTTTATGGAGTTTCTGCTCCTGGTTTCTAGGGTTTATTATCTCCCACACTGAGACAACAAAGTCTGTGGTTCACTCTAACAAACTGGACTTTCTTTATCATTCGTTGTCAGAGTTATACCATCCTTCATCCTTCGGCAACACAGCTAACCTGATTTTCACGCCAATAAAGCTCACAAACTTGAATTTACTTCACTCAATAACAATATTTACACCCGTTATCATATCTAAATCCTAATTTTAAGACTGTACGCATCATCTTTCATCCTCTTTTGCTTCACCAGAGTCAAGTCACGGTGTTTAATTTCATTCTTTGGGTCGCGACCCGAAGCTCACGACTACAGATGAGGGTTAAAACGCAGATTAAAAGGCAAGTCAACAGCTTTTCTTCCATTAACTGCAAATGTGTGAATATATTAGCTCATCTCAAGCCTCTAGAAACTTGATTTAAGAGTTCTGAGTAGACATAACCTCATAGAACACATGTAAAAAGCCCTATTTGAGCAGGACTAGTGTTATTAGGGACCTCAAGCGATTTAGAAGTTACCTGTCTGAGTGTCTTTGGGCGTATTTGCACGGAAAAAGCGAAGTCTGCGCTTGACTAGATGTTTTCTGCAGACGTTATTTTAATAATTGAGCTTGTTGACAGAGAGCAAAGTGTTCTCTACTGCTTGCCGTCCATTCGTAAGTCTTTGTAATTTCAATTCTCCGATCAGTTTGCTCTTTCCGTGAATAGGCCTCCATGCTGTGAAGCGACGCGAGCTTCCCGAGCCTCGTTCTGCAACCCGAAAGGCGCCAAATCTTCTTTTAGAATCGAACACGGCCTCCGTATTTTACCACAGATTGAGATCACAGGTCCCCCATGTGACACTGGTGCCCTAAAACGTTTGACGGCTGCATGATTGGAGAAAAAGTCGAAACTTGAAATACAGGAATTCCCACCAGGTGACTCGAATAACTCAATCATTCTACGGTGATTGGATTCTGAAGGTGAGTAAATGTGCAGAGGAAATCAAAAATAACTTCATAAAACCCTTAAAAAAAGCTGCTGAGGTTCATTCTGATGCAGCGTAACACTGACAAACACATGAGAAACAGATTTCTGCTTTGAAAGACGTTTAACTCCGGCTTTGCATTCGTCAAGCAGAGCTTTGTGCTGCTGGTTCAATGGATGAAACTAGTTGCATTGCCTCATATGGTGGCAACACTGAAAAAAAACCTGTTTTGGGTCAACGTAACCCTTTCTGTAGCTCAAGCATTTCCAAAAGCTGATTTCTTTTTGCAACTGAGACCTTGTCCACACGTAGCCGGACATCCTGTGCGACCTTGCAGTTTCGTCCAATCACCGTGACTTTTCCGCAATTTTGTCCCGCCTCCCGTGAGTTCCACCAATCACAGCAATCCCCAGTAATGCACGTACGTCACCGAATTCACTTCCTTGTTTATGGCTTGAAGATACAGATGCAACAAAAACTACTGCAGAACAATTCCCTGATGTTCTTCACCAAAGCGGAGTTAAACTGTTTTCACCCTGTGGAATATTGAGGTGGAACACAAACCAAAACCATCCACTGACAAACACTTTTCTACCGTAAACATATCAGGAGAATGGGTGAAACCAGCGGACCACAGACCAGACAAACCACCGTGATGAAGCTGTTGCATCCAGATCTGTGGCAGCACTGAAACAATGAAGGTCAGTTAGATTCATTAACTGACGTGACGAGCTGTGAGCGTGTGTGTGTGAACACGCGTGTGCCAGGATGTGGAATTAACTTTTTAAACTTTTTATACAATGAATTATTCAAAACAAAGAAAAAAATGCAACTTTTTAGCAATTTTTTACCGTCTCCCGCAATTTTATCGCAACAAATACGCTTAAAACATCGCAACTTGCATCGCAATTTTTTAGAAAAGCTGCCGCGAATTCAGACATTTTAGGAGCAACAATCTTGAAAAATGCCTGTGAAATCCTGGAGGGACTGATAAGTGAGTTTTTAAGCACATTCATCAGCATGCCAGACCTGTAGGTGGCAGTAATTCCCCAAATCCTATCCAATCAGAGTAAACTTCCGTCTCTCGAATGGCAAAGTCATTTAAAATAACCGTCCTTAACGTCGTCCTTCGCCTGTGTTGTTGAATGTGAAGCAGAATCTGGTAAAAACAAGCAAGAGAAAAGCTCCTGCACAAGAAACAGCGCCGAAAACCTTGTGAGGGCGTCCATACTGTTTCCCAATGTAAACACAGGTCCCATATGTGACGTAAGAACATGTTTTGTCGCAGGCAGTGACTTTTCAAAACGCAAAACTCCGGTTATTGACGTCCACATGCAGACGCATAAACAGATCATTCGCAAGTCTTCTAAAAGAATCGTTTTTAATGCTTTTAATCTGCATTTTCGTGTGGATGACAGGAAAAATGGTAGAAACATATCTTCGTTTTGTGAGATGCCCGGCTACGTTTGGACAAGGCCTCAGTCTTCCGGTTTCAGAGTTCCTCTCCTGCTCTTTGCTAATGCTGCTGTTCAAACGTGGAGCCTGCCTGTCAACAAAATCTCCAAGAACCCTGCAAGCTTTCTTTTTGTATCCACCAGCAAAAAAAAGTCACGGCATGATGTGTTTCTGCATCACAGTGTTGATGCTGTGGGATGATATCATGCGCAGCCTTCGACCAGATCATTCTCTCGTCAATGCAACTGTCAAATAAAGGTCTGAAACAACCAAAACAATCACATTAGGAGGAGACTCTGCTGCTGAACTTCAAGCCGCTCGCTTTGCGGCTGCACATGTGGGTCAAATCAGGCGGAACCATCAAACAGTTCGGCTGCTTTATGCGTGTCAGCAGGCGAGCCGAGCTGCTGTGAAGGCACAGCACAATACTGTAATAACCTCTGCGGAGTCTTCAGGCTCGCAATGTAAAAACGAAACGCACACCGAGCGCTCGCTGGTACCTGTGAGAGGAAGCGTTCGTTGGTGATTCTGAAGTTGCGTAGCCATGCCGTGGCTTGCAGCGGCTGGTCGAAGCGGGCGGCGTTGTGGGACGAAGGCAGCAGCTCTTTGCAGTTCTTCACCCACAGATGAGCTGTGAGGCAAAAGAGTCAGTTCAGATGCGGTCGTTCAGATATTTGACACGTTCTTATTGACTTCTTTAATATTTAAATGCTGTTTTCTGGCCTTCGGCATATTTTAATGATCTGCAAAGCCACTTATAACTCCAAAGGTGCTCCAGAAATAGAGTTTAGTATTCTAATTATGATGTGTGAGAGTCTCACCGTCAGGAATATGCAGCACCAGCCAGCCCTGGGTGTAGCAGAAGTGGACGGTGTGGCAGAGAGACATGGTCTTCCCGCTGCCCTTCAAACCATCTGAACAGCCTGATAAGGACGACAGCAGGTTTACTCAGGAGCAGGAGAAGAAGAGCGTTCATGTTTCTGTCGGTTTGAAGGATACAGAATAAATATCGCAGAGCAGGTTTGCTGTAGTCGGCTTTCTTCAGGTAGGAGATGAGCTCCAGGGCGGGCGGCCGAACCATGACGCAGGCCTCGTTAAACGTCTTCACCTGCAAACACACAGAAGAATATACCCACGCTGATGCTTTATAATTCTCTATCCAGGTGTCGTTTATTCTTTATGCTTCCAGAGAAGGACGGACCTGTTGCTGATAGCGCCACGGGAGGCCGTGAGGGAACAGAGGTCGGATGTGAGCAGAAGGCAGAGTGTAAAACTGTCCGAGGTGTTTCTCCGACTGACAGGCCTGAAAAGAAACAGAAGCAGAGGTGAGCTTCGGGTCACTGAATGCAGACACGACTGACTGCGATGACGCTGCAAAAGCAAACAGAAATCAGCAGTAAAATGTGTCCATGGAGATCAGAATCCATCTTTACTGTCCAGAAAAGAAGCAACAGCAGCGGTGTGAAAACTCGACTTAGTTAAATATGATGTAACCCTCTGAACCCCAAAACCAGCACGTTTAAAACACTATTTTTTCTTAAAAATTAACGAAATTACAGAATTAATCAGAGGCAGAAACTGTAAAAACTGAAAATGAAAGGCCAGAATTTTACCTTTCCCTTGGCCTCTAAATATATTATTTGTAATGTGCAGTTCTGTTAGGATAAATAACCAACTCCAAGCTTGAAACTAGGATATTTCATCAAAATCCTTTTATTCTACATGTCGCATTTTTTAAAATTCGCCAGAAATAAACTGTGTGCATTAACCAGCTTTTGTAAAAAAAGAAAAAATTCTGTGCTTCCTGGTGCAACTGAGAAGCCATGATGGACTCAGCTCTGACCAGCAGTCACATGACAACAATTCTTAGAGTTTTCAGGTTGAACTGCAGGCAGTGTTTCCATCAGAGAGACAGAAGGGAAACCAAACCTACTGGATCAATACAATAAATGCAGCACGGCCCAGAAACAGTGAACAGAGGAGCGAGTTGTTGGAAGATACAGAAGACATTTGTTCTGTTTCCTAAGAGGTGCAGGACTTTATGTTGCAGAGAAAAATGAACCTACAGTGAGAAAAAAATGCAGCAAAAAACACTCCCTGAGCATCATCACATCGCTTACCGGATCGTTCTCCTGTGTTCTGAAGACTGAGAAGGGTTCAGGTTCTGACTCTACAGCTACAGCCTCCTGCTGCTGCCCACATCCACTCGTATGAAGAGTCCTGACATGAGGAACCTGAAACATTTGATCACAACAGTCCTCAGTGAAAACATTTCTGTCCTTCTCTCCCTGAAACATGAAATTGAACACGCAGCTAAGCTCAAAATGATTCACAACAATGCAAAATTTTGATTTATGCTGAATTAATATTCCATGAACAGGTTTCTTCTTGTTGGAAGCTCCAATGCTGCCCAAGGAGCAGTTCTTCTACAGACCGACTGATGTTTTCCTCCACAGTCTGAATGTTTCCTCGTTTGCCTCAGACATGACTTGTAACTGAGCAGTAGCTGACTAGAGAAGTGCTGCAGGTCCAGCTGAGCTTTAGTGAGTCTGTCTTGGAGAAGTGGAGTCCTCCTTGGTCTGATCCATGGAGACCAGCCTTGTTCTTCTGATGGACATGTTGCTACCAGAACTGCTCACATTCATCAGGATGCTCTTGGTGCTGGTCCTTGGATTGTTCTCGGCCTCTACCATTGTTCCAGTGCAGGGCTCACGTCTGTCTTCCCAGCAGCCCTTTGACATGTTTCTCAGTGAGGAACTCCTTGGACTTCTTCATGATGCTTCAAACTGTGGACACTGGAGCTTGAAGACACTTTGATATGACTTTATGGCCTTCAAACGCCTTGCGGGCAGCAACAATGCATCCTCACTGAGCTCTGTGGTTTCAGTCATGACTTGGAACTGACTAAAGAACTATTGCATCATCTGTTCAACCATTACAGTGTATTACAACGCTGTAGAACATGGTTGAAATTGCCAGGAACACTTGGAGTTGTGTAGAAGCAGCATTTTCTCATAAACATGCAACAACTTCAAGGGTAAAATGTAAATTAGATACTGAAAAACAGTTATAACTCATCATTAACATCTCTAACACATTGTTTTACCGTATTTTGCCACTTGTACATGTATTTTCAGCCAGAAAATACATGTTTTGCAAACAAAAATTCACTATAAATCAAAATTTAGCATGATTATGAGTAATTTTAGGGCTTAAATGCAGTTATAGTTTCTTACCGTTTGCCGCAGCCTAAAGGTGAGTCTGTGAAGAGCCATGATCTGAAACAAACGGTCATATTACAGAGATTAGAAGCACCAAACAGACAGGTAAAGTGCAGAAACACAGCAGTGTCCTGTAACCTTGTATTACACAAACACACAGCTAGCAGCTAACGGCTAACTTTAGCTCCAGAGCTAATTTAACCAGCCGGAGCTCAGACACTCCGACAGCGGCTCACCTGCGGCTCCCTGCGGGGGATTTACACCGACTGCCACCGAGGAAAAAACCGGGTTTGAGTTCAAAAAGAGAAATGATAACGTGAAGCTGCAGGCGGACTCAGTGTGGCAGGTCTGTCATGGACACCGCCATCATGCTGCACACTGCAGGAAGTGACGTAGCGGCGCCAGCCAGCCAATCAGAGCGCAGAAACAAGAAAACAACAAATGAGGAAAATGGAGACACGTTGAGCTGCTGCTGCTGCTGACCGTTATTTTCTAGATTAGTCGATTAGTTTCGTCGATTAAATGTCAGAAAAATGTGAAAAATGTGGAACAGCGTTTTTAAAGATGAGAAATGTTTTGTTTTGTCGAAAGAAATTTAGTTTACTGTAACGGAAGAGGAAAGAAACCAGGAAATAATCACATTTAAGAAGCTGAAATCAGAAAATTGAGACATTTTTTATTTTAAAAATTACTCAAACTGACTAATTGATCAACTCTTGTACTTTTTAATGTCAGAAAATGGTGAAAAATGCCCAAAAATTTTAAAGACATTCAGATTACTGTCATAGAGGAGGAAAGAAACCAGGAAATAATCACATTTAGGAAGCTGGAATCCAAAATTAGACTTTTTATGAGTTGAAAAATGACCCAAACTGATTAATGGATTAGTTTTTATTCTCTAAAATATCAAAACCCCACTGCAGGTGTTTGATGAAGAAGTCAAGCCTTTAGACATACTTTTATTACTACCAATGGTTTGACTTTTTGTTGTCAAGAGTTCATATTGTCTGTGTTGTGAGTGCATTTATCATGAAAATGCATGCATAGTGCTCTAATCATGCATATTTCTGCAAACAAACAGGTAATTAATATGCCTCAAACTGATTTACATGCAGAAAACCTGGTCAGACCTTAGGTAAAGAGGGGCCGACAACAGTTTGTTTCCATTGGTGTTTTATTTTTTCTGGTGATGTCATTCTTCTGTGGTGGATATTTTAGGGAAAATGGGGTTTTCTGTTCGCTATCAGTAACAGCTGGACATGCAGAAAGGCCTCAGCAGTGTGTGGTGTGGATTTAATTAGGATTATGGAGTGTAAACAGAGAGCAGAAGGAACCGGAGCCCAAAATCTTTGTAACAAGACCTCACAGTGGACGAATCCAGCCCCGTGTATGGAAACATCCCCAACACAACAATCACAATAATAATAATGAAGCTGTAATAAAGATTATTCAATAAAAAATAACCATTAGTTGCAGCTCTAGTTACAACAAACACCAGCACTGTTCTCCATTACATTCAAACTGGGACTTCCACTGTTCATAGAAGCTTCTCCTGAGTTTAGAGCTGCTGCGTCTCGATTTAAGAGCTTCTTATTTCCTAAGTCTTTTATATTCTGGTGTTAGAATATACATTAGCTTTAAAGTAGCTGCTGTAAAGTGAAGCAGTCAGTATTTTGTCATTTCAATTAACTGATCTGCCGATGGAATTCTGCAAAAAGGGAAAAACGGTCATCAGCTGCTGGAGCCATGAGCAACAGTCGACCACAAACCCAAAGATGTACAGTTTGGAGAGACAAATAACAAGGTCAAGGTCAAGGTCAAGGTCAATTTTATTTCTAGAGCACATTTAAAAACAACCAAGGTTGACCAAAGTGTTTCACAGACTTCTAAGCACTGTAAAAAGGACAGACATGAACACGCAATGAAAAACACTATATATGCAGCCAGGATGTCAGCGCCCCATCGAACTGAAAGCCACCGAGTAGAGGGGGGTCTTCAGCCGGGACTTAAAAGACTCCATAGTCCGAACAGCCCTGATGTCCAGAGGTAGGCTGTTCCAGAGTTTAGGGGCTGCCACTGAAAAGGCTCGGTCACCTTTAGTCCTGAGTCTGGATCTGGGGACTTCCAGGACCACTTGACTGGACGACCTCAGCTCCTTAACAGGTTTGTGGACCTGAATAAGTTCTGCTAAATAAATGGGGGGGCAACCCATGTAAAAAAACAAGAAATAAAACCTTAAAAACTGCCCTAAAACGAACAGGAAGCCAGAGTAGCGATGCCAGGACTGGGGTTATATGCTCCCGCTTTCTGGTCCCAGTTAAAAGCCGAGCGGCACCATTTTGGACCAACAGACTGATGGAGGCCGACATACAACAAAGACAACAGTTGATCCTGCATGACTGACAGATACAAAGGTTATAATTTGTGCAAAGATTGTCCATTATATGAGATTTACAAAAGTTTGACGTTATTTGTCTTTTAGTTTCTCAATTATTTGATTATTAGTTGTTTAATAAGTTGCTGTTTCGTCTCTAAAATGTCAGGAAATGGTGAAAAATGTGGATCAGAGTTTCCCACGACCCAAAGATGTTCGGTTTACCGTCACAGAGGAGGAAAGAAACCAGAAGATATCTGCATTTAAGAAGCTGTAATCAGAGAATTCTCAGTATAAATGAGTGACTTTCAACTGGTAACAGGCAGAGCTCAATTCAATTCAATTCAATTCAACTTTATTTGTATGGTGCATATTTACAACACGTCATCTCATAGCTTTCATGATAACTCATTAATCATGCTCATAGGGAATCCAAGCTGCATTTGGATTCCCTATGAGCATGATTAATGAGTTATCATGATTAATCAATTAGTTACCTATTAATAATTGCTGACTATTCTGATCATTGATTAATCAGTTTGAGTATTTATTAATTTAAAAAAAAAACTCCAAATTCTCTGATTGCAGCTTCTTAAATGTAAATATTTTCCTGTTTCTTTCCTCCTCTGTGACATTAAGCTGAATATCTTAAGGACAAAATAAGACTTTTTTCTTGTTTCTGGCTTTGAGAAACCTGATTTTTCAAAATAATAGTTGGTTGCAGCCTTGATTAAAATGGTAAATGGTAAATAGTCTGCATTTATATAGAGCTTTATCCTACCTTAGTGGTTCCAAAGCGCTTTACAATGTGTTTCTCATTCATCCATTGCCACTCCAATGGCGACAGAGCTGCCATGCAAGGTGCTAATCTACCATTGGGAGCAACTTGGGGTTCAGCGTCTTGCCCAAGGACACTTCAGCATGCAGATGTCAACCCGCTCTACCGCCTGAGCCACAGCCGCCCTGAGACACTAGAGCTGCGATGATTAATCAATTAGCTGTCATCTAATAATAATGCATTGGTTTTATACAGCGATTTTCTAGACACTCAAAGATGCTTTACATTGCATCATTCATTCACTCCACGGTGCTAAGCTTCCTGGAGTTCCCTCACGGTCTCCCATCCAGGTACTGACCAGGCCCAACCCCACTTAGCTTCCCAGATCTGACAGGATCAGGCATCCAGAAGGCGGTGTGTCCACAATTACCTATTTAGATAATTAATGAGTTTGAGTAACTGTATAAGAAAAAAGATGGATTTTTCTAATTGCAGATGCTCAAATGTGATTAAAGGTGAATATTTTTTGTTTTTTCCTCCTCTATGACGGTAAAACTGAATATTTTAGGACAAAACAAGACATTTCCCACAATTTTCTGCCATTTATTGCCCAGACAAATAAAAATAATAGTGCAGCAGACAGAAGAGATGCAATTAATCAGTTAGCTAACAGCTATTAAATTAATCAGTTAGTAAGTAAGTTTCAAACATTTCTGATTGCAGCTTCTTAAATGTGAATATTTCCCTGTTTCTTTCCTCCTCTGTGACAGTAAACTTAACATCTTTGGACGAAACAAGACTTTTTTGTTGTTTCTGGCTTTGAGAATCACTGACTTTTCAAAATAATAGTTGGTTGCATCCATGATTAGACACTAGAGCTGCAATAAGTAATGGATTAATCAGTTGGCTGCCAACTATACAGATAATTAACTGGTTTAAGTATATTTTCTTTTAGAAAAAAATTTAGAATTTGCTGATTGCAGCGACTTAAATGTGGTTAAATGTGAATATTTTCTGGTTTCTTTCCTCTTTTATGACAGTAAACTGAATATTTTCTGACAAAACAAGACATTTTCCTCCATTTTCTGACACTTTATGGCTCAAACGACTCACTGATTTACTCTGAAAACAATCAACACAACACCTGACAACAAAAACAACAGCTAGTCAGAAGGGATGTAATGGATAATCAACTATTAAATTAATCAGCAACTATTTTAAAAATCATTTTGAGTATTTTTTAAAATAAAAAAGTCTAAATTTCCTAATTGGAGCTTGTTAAATATGGATATTTCCTGGTTTCTTTCCTCTTTTATGACAGTAAATTTAATATATTTGGACAAAACAAGACATTTTTCACCATTTCCTCACATTTACTGCTCAAATAACTGATTGATTAATGCAGAAAATACTGAGAAAATAATCTTCAGTTGCAGCTCTGCTCGTTTTCATGTTGTTTTTTATGATAACTGGAGTATTGTTTGTCCTGGAGCGTGTTAAAACCTGTTCTCTGGATGTGTTTTCATGTTGCGTTGCTGCAGAACTGGGAGGAAACGTTACTTTAGGATCAGTGTGTTTAAATGATGCCAGACTAACAGATCTGCATGTTGACTCCTCGGCAGCTCGATCCTTGGCGCAACTTTTCCTCCCCCAAACCTTCCAGCGGCCCACTTTAGCCAAGTCGTCGCCATTTTATTAAGCGCCTAAATAGCCCTCCCCAATCGCCTATTATATGAACCGCAATGAGATCCTGCGCTGCGCCGTGCTCGCCGTTTTCCATCTCCTCCTCTGGCCACAGCACGAAAATGGCCACGCAGTTGCATTCCCGCACATCCACGAGGGCGCACGGACACGCAGCCGCAGCCCGGAGCCCCGCAGCGCCCGACCGGAGCGCATTTTGAGGCGTTTACAACTGGCGGGAGCTGCCGCTGGAACTTTCCCCCAGAGAAAGTGGGCAGAAGAGAGAGAAAAGGAGAGAGAGAGAGGGGGAGAGAGAGAGAGAGGGAGAGAGAGGATCCAGTGTAACCAGTCCGCCACCTAGCTGCGGAGACGCGCCGACGGAGCAGCTCCGTCGACTGACTGATTATGAAAACACCCGCGCCAATGTTGTTGCACAGTCGCCGCTGCGCTCCGACGCCACCGAAACTCGCCTTCAGGAGCCGTTTCAACCTCCGCCGGCCTTAGTTATGTAACCACCAGCGGCGTCTAATGCACCAGAAGCCGCGGAGAGCCGGACACCTTCACCTCCTGCCAGTTGGCTCCGGGACGCGCTCTGGGGTAAGTAGCCTACGTAGCCGTATTCCAGCTCGTCATGGCTGAGTGTGTGCAGGCCTGTCAGCGCAGCGCAGCGAGGAAGCGTTCGTGCATCCGCGGTGCTCTGCTTGTGCCTTTGCGCTAATTTTACCCCCTTGTTGCCGAGCGTGCCTCCGTGCGCGGTGATCTTTCTTATTCGAGTGTTGCTGACAGCAGCAGAAGGGAGCGGACGCGGAGGCTCGTCCACAAGCAGCGGGGATCACATTTTTCTGGTTGCTGCGCAGCCGCCCGCCTCCATGAGTTTGGCTGCGTGTGGTTTTGTTGTTTTTTTTGTTTTGTTTTTTGCGAGGACGCGTGAATGTGCGGGTTAATGCGCACACGGGACAACAACAACACGTGCATGTGCGCATCCTCTGCGGGCGGATGGAGATTTTCCGAGGTGCGCAAAGTCATTATGGAGAAGGAAGCTCCTGTTGACGTCCTCGGTAAAGCAGTGCGGTAACACCCCCGCTGCTTTACTGTATCTACTGTATCTACGCAGCTGCGACCCGGGTACACAATGTACGACACACGCAACACACAACAACAGCAAAGTGCGTGCGTGAGGAGGAGGAGGAGGAGGAGGAGGAGGAGACTCACGTGAGAAAGTTGCCTGCATATGTGGCCGCGCGCACTGCGAGGCTTCACGCCTGGATAATGTGAGATGCCATCAGTGCCTCCAGCTGCTGCTGCTGTTGTCAGGCAGACGGCGGTGGTGTTGTAGTTATTGATGAGGACACTGTCACGGGATGGTGATGATGGCTGGAAATATGGTGGGCCATTATCATGATTTAATCGCTCCCGAGGAACCACACTGACTGCGGTGTCAAGTCCACCCATCATCCTGTCACTGGAAATAGCTGCTGGTCTAATGTTAGAATAATTCTGAGTTATGTCGGAGAGGTTCGGCTCTGCGGAGTGTAAAGAGCCATTAGTATGCGCTCTGACTGCTGCTGAATGGGCCTGCCCTTTTAAGTTTGAAAACCTGCCACTCCAGGTCCCTTCTTAGAGTCACTTTTCACAACAAGACTGGAGCCCACATGACTCAGTTCTTTACTCAGGCCCAGGGACGGAGCCAAGGGGGGGGCACGGGCACCAAAACGGTCCGATAACAAATACTGCAGGTGCACCTCGTCCTGAGGCCCTGCCTTATTGACAGAACCTTCCATCTGGTGGTGAAACCTTATGTTTTGTGATATTAGCTGGATACACTGCCAGGGATGGAGCCAAAGGGCCTCCTCAGACCACATACCAAGTCCTACATCCGTACCTCATCTATGTACTGAAGATAGCCCCTGAAAGCTAGTTGTAAACGTTTTTATTTTGGTAATGCATAATCACATTAATTTACATTAATAAGACCAAATACCAAGAGTCAGATAACAAGTCGTGGATAGTTACCTCATCCTAAATCAAGTCGTAAAAACTTTATTTCTTTGTGCGTATTGATCCTTGTATGCTGATAGGTACAGAGCTAAAGGGGGGCAGAGACACCCGAGACTAAATGCTAAGGGTCTTACAACAAGTCGTGCATCAAAACCTTGATCTGAGGTTCTGTCTTGTAGCTGGAACCTATAATCTGGTTGTAAAGTTCTATTTTGGGGAGGATATTATCCTCACATGGTGCCAAGATGGGACCACGGACACCTCAGAGCGAAAGGTCATGCTAAGGGTCGTACATCGTAACGTCATCCTGGGGCTCTGTCTTGTAGATGGAACCTGTAATCCAGCTGTAAAAACTTAATTTTAGGGTAATATTATCCTTAAATGGTGCCTGGGACTGAGCCAAGAAAGAGCCATGGACACTTCAGACTAAATGCTAAGGGTCGTGCATCATGATGCTTTATCATGTAGACAGACTAACCTGGAATCTACTAGTTAAAACTATTTTTGTGGATATTAAACCTTCCATGGTGTCAGGGACGGAGCTAAAGGGGGAACAGACACCTCAGGCTAAATGCTAAGGTTCTTATAACAAGTCGTGCCTCAAAACCTCTTCCTAGGACTCTGTCTTGTAGGTTGACCCTGAAATCTAGTTGTTATAATGAATTATTTTGTGGATATTAGACTTAAACGGTTGTAAAACTATTGTTTTGGTGACGTTATCTTCACATGGTGCCAGGGATTGAGCCTAGAGGAGCCATCAAGGGTCATTCCAAAGGTCATGCATTGTAACCTCATTTTAAGGCTCTTCCTTGTAGATGGAACCTGAAATCTGGTTGTAAACACATCATTTTGGTGTTTCATATACAGATTATAGCATTGTGGGATGGAGCCATGGGGACCACGGACACCTTAGACTAAATTTTAAGGGCCTTAGAACCAGTCTTGCATACTTTCCTCGTCCTGAGGCTCCGTCTTGCAGGTGGATCCTGAAATCTAGTAGTCAAACTAACTTTTTGTGGATATTAGCCATAAATCTGGTAAAAGTAGTTTTTTGTTGATATTATAGTCCCAGAGAACCACAGCTGATAGAGGAAAATATAAAAGGCTGCACACACAGAACGACAGTATCTACATAAAGTATTAACACACTACGGAGTCCCTTTTATCGTTTTTCAACAATGAGTCATGGCTCAAATAGATTTATCTTCCTGGACAAGAGTTCAGTTCACCCTCGACCTTTACAAGCCTTTCAGGGCCTGGTTCCTAGAAACATCCCTACATCATGATGCTGCCACCACCATGCTTCACATCATGATGCTGCCACCACCATGCATGACATCATGATGCTGCCACCACCATGCTTTAAATCATGATGCTGCCACTACCATGCTTCACGTCATAATGCTGCCACCACCATGCTTTAAATCATGATGCTGTCACCACCATGCTTCACGTCATAATGCTGCCACCACCATGCTTTAAATCATGATGCTGCCACTACCATGCTTCACATCATGATGCTGCCACCGCCATGCTTCACATCATGATGCTGCCACCGCCATGCTTCACATCATGATGCTGCCACCACCATGCTTCACAACATGATGCTGCCACCACCATGCTTCACAACATGATGCTGCCACCGCCATGCATCACATCATGATGCTGCCACCTCCATGCTTCCCATCATGATGCTGCCACCACCATGCTTCACATCATGATGCTGCCACCACCATGCTTCACATCATGATGCTGCCACCGCCATGCTTCACATCATGATGCTGCCACCGCCATGCTTCACATCATGATGCTGTCACCACCATGCTTCACAACATGATGCTGCCACCGCCATGCATCACATCATGATGCTGCCACCTCCATGCTTCACATCATGATGCTGCCACCACCATGCATCACATCATGATGCTGCCACCACCATGCTTTATGATTGGGTTGGTGCGTTTCTGAGAATGTGCAGTGTTTGGTGCCAAAGATAGCGTCTAGTCTGATGGACAAAAAGCTCTATTTTGGTTTCAACAGACCACTGAACTTTCTTCCAGTTGACTTCAGAGTCTCCCACCTGTCTTTTGGTGAACTCTAGTCCAGATTTAATACGAGTTTTTTTTAAACAGTGCCTTTTTTCTTTGTTACCTTCCCATAAAGCTTTGACTGGTTTATTTTTATACGTTATTTTGTAGAAATCTGTTTTCACTTTGACCTAAGAGGATTTTGTTTTGGTAAATGTTTGTCCAAAAAGCCAAATTAAATGGACCATGACTCAGTGCTGAAAAGCAATGAAAGGAGACGTTTTATGGGCACTGTTTATCCAGTAACTACTATTCTTCTGGCAGAACTTTTTGTTGGCAGAACACTTTCTCTAGTCGTTGTTCCCATCAGGTGCATTTTTATAGCTCAACCACCCTTTATTTAGCACAGCTGCAGTGATCTATCAGTTAGAAGTCATCTCAGGCTTTTGGAAACAGTGATCAACATTTATAGACCGAACAAGCTACAAAGATTAAAGCATTATTCGATTCGTCATTGATTACTAGAGTCAGTATTTTGATAATTGATTAATCCGTTTAGGATCTGTTTAGGATTAATCTGTTTAACTTCTCAAATGTGAATATTTCCTGGTTTCTTTTCTCCTCTGTGACGATAAACTAAATATATTTTCGTTTTCAATAGAGCTGCAATGATTAATCGATTAATCAATTAGTTGTCAAGTATTCAGTTAACTATTTTGCTAATTGCTTATTCAATTTAAGCAATTTTTAAAGTAAAAACAGTTAAAATTATCCGATCCCAACTTCTTCAACGTAAATGTTTTCGGTTTTCTCTTCTATGACAGTAAACTGAATATTGTTGGGTTTTAGATGAAGCTGCAGCAATTAATCGATTAATCAATTAATCAATTAGTCGTCAATTACTAGATTAACTATTTTGACAACTGAACTAATTGGTTTGAACAAATTTTGAAGTGAAAAAGTCAAAATATTCTCATCTTAACTTCTCAAAGGCGAATATTTTATGGTTTCTTTTCTCCTTTGTGACGGCAAACTGAGCCACAGCAGTTAATCAATTAATCGATTAATTAATTAGTTGTCAACCATTAGATCAAACATTTTGCTAATTGCTTAATTGATTTAAGCAATTTTTAAAGTGAAAAAAGTTAAAATTATCTGATCCCAACTTCCTAAACGTAGATATTTTCTGGTCTTCTCTGTGACGGTAAACTGCATATTTTTGTGTTTTCGATGAAGCTACAGCGATTAATTGATTAATCAATTGGTTGTCAACTATTAGATTGACTATTTTGCTAATTGATAATTTGGTTTGAGCAAATTTTTAAGTGAAAAAGTCAAGATACTCTGAACCTGACTTTTCAAACGTGAATATTTTCTGGTTTCTTTTCTACTTTGTGACAGCAAAATGAGCAACAGCGATTAATCGATTAATCAATTAGTTGTCAACTATTCGATTAACTATTTTGCTAATTGATTAATTGGTTTGAGCAATTTTTAAAGTAAAAAAAGTCTCAATTCTCAGATCCCAACTTCTCAAATGTGAATATTTTCTGGTTTCTTTTCTCCTTTGTGAAAGTAAACCAAACATTTTGGTGTTTTAGATGAAGCTGCAGCGATTAATCGATTAATCAGTTAGTTGTCAACTATCAGATTAACTATTTAGATAATTGATTAATTGGTTTGAGCAAATTTATAAGTGCAAAAGTCAAAATACTCTGATACTAACTTCTCAAATGTGAATCTTTTCTGGTTTCTTTTCTCCTTTGTGACAGCAAACTGAGCTGCGTGAATAATCGATTAATCATTTTGTCGATTAGTTGTCAACTGTTCGATTAACTATTTTGATAATTGATTAATTGGTATGAGCAGCTTTTTAAAGTAAAAAAAAAAGTCTCAATTTTCGGATCCCAACTTCTCAAATGTGAATATTTTCTGGTTTCTATTGTAATAAACGGAATATTTTTGTGTTTTAGATGAAGCTACAGCGATTAATCGATTAATCAATCAGTTGCCAACTATTGGATTGACTGTTTTGAGAACTGATTAATCAGTTTGAGCAAATTTTTAGGTGAAAAAGTCAAAGTATTCTGATCCTAACTTCTCAAATGTGAATCTTTTCTGGTTTATTTCCTCTTTTGCTTTTGGTTCAATTAATCGGTTCGTCAGTTGTCAACTATTAAATTAACTGTTTTGTTAGCTTCTTAAATGCGGATATTTTCTGGTTTATTTGCTTTTCTGTTTTTGATTAGAGCTGCTTAGTTGTCAACTATTAAGTCAACTGTTTTGCTAGTCGGGTTTTTTTCAGATAAACTGTCTTAATTCTCTTAATGCAGCTTCTTAAATGTGGATGTTTTCTGCTTTCTTTCCTCCTCCACGGCAGCGAACTGAATTTCTTTGTGCCGAGGACAAAACGAGACATTTGTCGTCACGTTTTTCATCGTGTTCAGACGTTTTATAGGCCGAGCAACTAACAGATTAATAGAGGAAGTAATCATTAGCTGCAGGCCCGGCCACGGCCATAAAAGCAGCCCGACTCTGCCGCCGCTCGAGCCCGAATCCTCCTCTGGAGTAGAGGTCGAGCTAAAAGCGGCTGCTGCAGTCATTTCGGCCGACCACTGTCCACCTCTGTGCTCGTTTTGCTTCATTGTGAGGAGGTTTGGCCTCCGAAAAGCGCTCTCCAAAGCGGTTACATAAGAGCCGTTACTGGAACAGATGTTGATTTGAGCTCGGTATGAGTCAAGGAAAGGGTTTTGGGTGTGGAGGGACCGAGAGGCAGCAGAGATAGCCCGCTGAGCTCCTAAACGAAAACATTATCCGAGATGCTCTTGTGTGTTTAAGCGGGCGGCGTTGAGAGACAGACGAGCTATTTCATAAGAGGCTCCGGGGAGGGAGAGCGGCGAGCGGCGAGGACGCTTGGCAGGGCGTGTTTTATTAGAAGACGGATAATGAGAGAGGGGGAGAATAATGAAGGAAGCGTGACGGAAGATTCCCTCCGATAGCGCGGCGAAAGTTTTCCCGGGGAGGAGAATGTTATTTCAGGGTGTGTTGCTGCGCTGTAATGTCACATTAAAAGTCCATTTACAATGGGGTCAATGAAAAGCTTACTTGACTTGGAGGAAGCAATGGGAGGAGGAGGAATTTGCACTCCTTTCCAAAAATAAGTTTTACCCTTTCCTACGGATTTGTGTTACCACTACTGGAAGGGGAGGAGGGGAACGGTTGCACTGTGAATGGAGGGATTTAGGCTGGAGAGGAGGAAAAGAACGACGTGGAGGAGGAAATATGGTTCTGATTAACATCGATACAGTGCATGAGTTGACCATTTTTACTGTGTGGTCTACAGAGAGAGGGAGCGGGAGGGAGGGAGGGAGGGAGGGAGTGGATGGGACTAATAGAGAATGCATGCAGAAGCTTACTGCCAAACATGAAAAGGGGAGTTTGGGAGAGAAAAGAAAGTACAGCAGCGGGAAGGGTGGGAGGAGAAGAGCTTGTGGGAGTAGCTGAGAACAGAAGGCGCAAAGACGCTGAGGAGGGGAGGGGAGGGGACCGGATCAAGTGTTTGAATTAGTCAGGAGCTGATTGATTGATGTATTGATTTGGCGAGAGGCGCAGCGAGGATCAGGAGCGCCGAGGCTCGCCGTCAGATCTGCCGTTATTTACAGAGGGAAGACGGCGCGTTCCCGGTGAGGCTCTCTTCTGGGAATCGGCGACTTTGATTGGCCCCCGGGGTTTTCTGTGTGATGAGATCATCTCTGTGGACGCAGACTTTAGCACCTCTCAGGCAGGAAGGGACTTTCCCCTCAAACCCTGCACTGCTGCTGCTCAGCATCTGAGCTCACTGAAATGACTAATCACTGGTCTGTCTGTCTGTTTCTGCCTCAGCTCGAGCCGACAGGACAACTCACCGAGCTTCCCTCGCTGGATGAAGGCACCCAGCCGGACTTTATTCCAGATCTACACCTGCACCCTGCTCCTCACCCTCACCCCCGTTTGACAGAGTTATACTGGGAACCCGACAGCTGCCGACTTCTCCCCCCTGACTCCTCTGATGGACCAGAGAGTGAAGGGGGGAAGCCCTCCGACCGCCGCCGCCTCCACTCTGGACCCCGCCCCTGCACCTGAGGACTCCGAGCCAGCGGGGGAGAAGAAGAGGAGAGGCGAGGGGGAGAATGGCGACGTGGGGAAGAAGGAGGAGGAGAAACGAGGGGCCGGGAGGAAGCGGGAGGGCGACAAGGGGGCGGTGCTGGAGCTGCTGATCGAGGGGCGATGTGGGGGGCAGCAGATCCCCGGCAGGGAGGCCAGCTGCCCCGAGGGGAACGTACGAGTCCGCATCGGGCTGCAGGCCAAACGCACCAAGAAGCCGCCCAAGATCCTGGAGAGCTACGTCTGCAAACCCACCATCAGGACGTACCAGAGGCAGGGCAGGGGGCTGCTGCTGAGGGCCGACGGAGACGGAGGCCAGCAGAGCAAAGCCAGCTCTGCGCAAGACGAGGCGGCCAGAGAGCAGCGCTCAGGCCTGGATGCTGTCCAGACCACATCCAAACAAACTGCATCTGCTGCTCCGGCGCCGCTCACATCGTCGTCGTCGTCATCATCGTCGACGTTCACCACAGCTTCCAGCCCGACTTCGGCCCCCGCCGTCACCAGCCAGGGCGCCAAGGCTGCCAAACAGGTCAGTCCACGGCAGCTTTCCTTAATGTCGCCTGGCATCATTAACACTCTGAGCAGTCTCCTGGGCATCGCATGTTTCCTCGCTTTGCTCTTTTTTGTTTTGACTGCAATTTAAAATCCTGCAGCTCAATGCAAACAGCACAACAAGTAGTAGCAGTAGAGGGCAGTTGGGACGCCGTAAATCATAAAAATAAGTTTAAAAAGTGCATTTCTGTGATTATTTGTTGCACAAAATTTCAAAAACAACCCGGAATCAACATGTGCAGCATTTTACCAGGTGCCCACAGGCGTTTTTATTACTGGAAACAAACTGTGTCTCTACATATTTGAGATATTTTGCTACGCAGGTTTTTCAGTTTGTTTGCATGTTGTCTCCTCTCTGCTCCGTTGAATCACCGCTTGCACTCGAGCCGAAAAGTCCCTGAATTTTTTGTCAAGTCACTCGTGGTCACAGCTGAGTCACTAATGGCTCGCCAGTTGCGTCAAGGAGCGGAGAATTTTTTATTTTTTGTAAAAGTTAGACAGTGTGAATGCTTTATTTTTGGCAGATTTATGAAATTTGATGAAATATTGTTATTTAGAGCTTAAATTTGGTTAATTTTCCAAACAAAACCCCCAAATTTCACACGATTAGTTCAAGGAAAGTTGGAAATCTAACAATTCAGGCTCTAATAAGTGTAATAAATACTGTAATTTGGGCATTTTTAATAAGATAACATGCTTTTCATAAGATTAGAAAGATGTTTCACCATGCTTAATGTATCCTCCAACAACTTGCTGCTCTGTTTACTGCTTTTGAGCCTTGCTGCATTTTATTTTGTTAATCCAGCACGTCTGATTTCCCTCTCCGCTCTGTTGAAACGCTGCCTGCAGTTTATTTTAATTGACAGCTCTATAAATTTTTGTCAAATGACTTTTGGTCGCAGATGAGTCACTAATGGTTTCTCAGTTGCAATGAGGAGCGCAGAATTTTTAACTTTTTACTGAATCTGATGCAAACGATTTGTGTTTTTTTAGCCTTCGGTTTAACTTTTAAGCTTATTTTTGGCTATTTATCAAACAAAATATGTCCACACACCACTGGAAGGCTGTAAATATCATGATTCTTTCTCTTTTTTACAGTTTCTGGATTATAAATAGTTTAATTTTGCAGATTTTTTTTAAAAAGAGACGCCTTTCAAGCCTGGCTTTGGGGTTCAGATGGTTTAATTTGCCATTAAACCAAGTTAAAATGGAAAAAAAAACCCTGAGAGTCGCAGTGACTGAATGTGTTCATACATTATTAATGGCACATATGTGCTGTTGCTGTTTTGGTTTTTACAGTTAGCCAGCAGGCTTATAGACGGTGTAAAAAAATCCCCCAGCTTTGAGCTCAGTTCTAATATGGCCAAATGAGCGATTCTCTCGATACTGAAAGCCAAGCAACACATTTGAATAAACAGGCCTATAAATAGGACGACAGCACGGCAACCACTCGGAGTTATTGCAGACATTGGTCCATCCGTCCTCATGACAATCACCCAAGGAGAAGCTTATGGCTTCGGCTGCACGAACGCCACTCAGGCTGCAGCCCACCAAAATTACAGAACAAGTATGAAGTGTCAAGCCTTCTCATCTGTATTAGTGGCAATTTATAGCTACCAATAGCAAAGCTTTCTCCCTCTGTTTCCGTCTCTGCTTGCCTCTCTATATCCGTCCCTCTCTTCTATTTTTACTTCCCCTCTTTTCTCTACCTGCTCTCATTTATCTTTCACTCCCCCTCCGTCCCACTCCCTTCTCTTCGCCTTTGTAGCTCTCCTTTCTGTGTCAACCCCATTCCCGTTTCCATCACCTCACTCTCTCCTCCGTGTGCCCTCGTTTCTCTGCCTGATTGAGTCATTTTATCCTCTCTTTTAATGGGGCGGGCAATAACAAAAGCTCTGCCCGTTTTGTCCTTCACTGTTGTGACCGAGGTGCTTGCATTCCCCAGGTTCCCATCAAGCCGGCCGATAAGACGGAGGTGAACGGCCCATCGGAGAAGGCGAAGAAGCCTCCGAGCGTCAACGGCCAGCCCGTCGCTGCAGCTCCTAAGCCCTGCTCGCCGAAAACAGACCAGCCGGCCCCGCCTTCCGCCCCGAGCATCCAGGCCGCCTCCGCTTTGGAAACCAGGAATGACGGAAGCACCTCCAAGAAACATAATGGTTTGGTGCAAAAACAGAAGGGGCTGCCGAACGGGAAGGGCTCCGCCAGCATCCTCGGCTCTTCCACCGCATCCAAAAGCAAAGCTGGGAAACACAGCAGCTCCTCCTCGGTTTCTTCCACGGAGTCGCCTTCGACGAGGCCTCCGGTTTCCACGAGCTCCCACAAAGAACTTTCCACTAAAAGCAGGCCAGACTCTCCCTCGGTCACCTCCAAACCACAGCCCTCCCCCGCTGTGGATCTCCCTCCTGCCCAGCCTCAAAGTCAGGATGCCTCCCTAGAAAAGAAAAGAGAGAAGGACAGGAAGGCAAAGAAAGAGAAGCGGAAAGACAAGAAGTCGAAGAGAGAAAAGCTGGAGGCTGACAGGGCAAAAAGCGAGAGCAGAAAGGACGAAGGCAAGAAGAAGAAAAAGGAGAAAGGGAAGGATGGAAAATCAAGACACGGGAAAGAAAAGGAGGAAAGACGTAGGAGTGAGGATTTGTGGAGGGATGAAGCAAAGATTGACAGGGGAAAGGCTGAGAAAAAGAGGCTCAGCCCGGAGAGACAAAGAACGGAGGATAATAATGCAAACTGTGGCGAAACAGCTGATAGACTGGTGGTGAATCCAGATGAGAAAGAAAAGACGGATGACGGCTGCAAGCCAGTTAAACAAGCTGAGCCGGCAGCAGCGCCGGCAACAGGTGACGCCAGTAAATCAAAAGAACAGGACATCTCCAGACATCCAACTGTGCCTCCGAGCCACCCCTCTTCTTCTGCCCCCGCCATGCCTTCTGCCCCCATGTCTCCCCCGTCCTCCCCCCAAGAGCAGGACAGTCGGCCGCTCAAGAAACGCAAAGCCAGGAGGCCCAGCTGGACCAAGCTGGCGCACCGGGCTCAGAGGGCGGAAAATCAGGAAGCCCATTCGGATTCCCTGCATAATCCTGCGCTGACCTTCTCCCAGAACCCCAAGACACCCCTCCCCGCCAAAACCACCATCCAGCAGAGCGAGGACTCCTTAACCAGCAGCTCTTCCCCTGTTTCTTCTGCAACCAAACCGCAGATTCACCCGGCCTCAGATTCCGCAAGTGCTGCCCGGAAAAGGGGTCGCCCCAAATCTCACAGCTCCAGTTTGGAAGAGCCCCCCCCTCGACTCTCACCGAGCGACATCCCGACCGAGGTGCCTCTCTTGGGGTGCGACGGAGGTCAGAAAGCCCCCATGCTGGAGCCGACGTCCAAATCGAGCCCCAAGAAGCGTGGACGCCCCCCGAAACCGAGGGTCCCCGAGGACCAGAGCGGGGACGATCACGGCGACCGGAGTCCGGACTTCCATCCTCCCGAGAAGGGAACCAGGCAGCTGAAGATCCGGAGGCTGATTAACGAGATGAAGAAACGAAAGAAGAGGAGGCTCCAGAAAGTGATGCTGTCGGGGTTTGCGGGGAAGGAGGGAAGGGGAGGCGAGGCGGCAGATGGGGAGGCCTCTCTGAGAAAATCGATAGAGGCTACGACGGTGCACACACTCTCGGCCCTGTCGTCCTCCTTCGGGAGCAAACTGGGCCCTCAGATCAATGTGAGCAAGAGAGGAACCATCTATATGGGCAAGAGACGAGGACGGAAACCCAAAGCCCAAACGGCAAATCTGAACGCCCAGAGCTGCTCCCTGTTCTCCAACACCTCCGAAACCTCCCTCTTCCAACCCCAGCCCCCCTCTCACCCCTTTCCTTCCCCGTCCCTCACCCACTCCAGCGGGGCCCAGAGTCCCTACAGCGAAGGCAGCCTAACAGAACCGACGTCCTCCCTCCTTTTTCCTCACCCCTTCTCCCTGCCTTCCCCGTCCTCCTCCTGCACCTCCCCCCGACCTCCCTCCTCGTCTTCGATATCCCCCTTCGTGAAGAAAAGCTGCCCATGTCAGGGGAGGCACCACTTCCCCTTCCACCAGTCTTCATGTAAGCTGTCCTGCCCCACCCCTCCGCTGCATCACCCGCCCGGCTCCCCCGGCCACCTGAAGGAGGCCACGCCCTCCCCCAGGAGCGAATCCCACAGCGAGGAGACGCTGCCGAGCGACAGCGGCATCGGGACGGACAACAACAGCGTCTCTGAGCGAGGGGAGTTGAGGGGAGCCCGGGGCATGCTGAGGCTGGGTCAGGGGTCCGGGATGATTCTGGGGGGCCAGAGACACCCCTCTCTGGTGGACCGACCCTCCCCGGTTTCCTCACCCCTCTCCCACATGTCCAGACACAGGAACCCCATGACCACCGCCAACACCATGGAGCGGCGACACCGGCACCGGCGCAGGGATTACGACTGCCCTTCGTCCTGCGCCTGCCTTTGCCCCTGCCCCTGCCCCGGACATAACAAGTGCACCCACTCGGACTATTACCCCTGCATGGGGCACAACGCACTGAAGAGGCAGAAAAACAAACACAAGAAGAAGCACCAGCAGCTCCACATGCAGGATCCGGAGTTCCTGGCCGAGCTGGAGGATCTGATCGGCCAGTTCAGCGAGGTCCACATCGGTAGACGGAGCTGGGCTCGGACGGGGCTCAGTCAGGCCTTCGAGGGGAACCCAACCGGAGGAAGGCGACACCACACTTCCCCTTCTTCCTCCTCTCATTCACTGCGCTCCAACATCTTCAGGATCAATCTGAACGGCTTCTACTCGCCTCACCCGTCGTCCTTCTCCGCTAATCCCTCCTTCTCCCCTCAGTCTTTCTACTCCTGCCACTGCAGCAGGAAGCCGGACCGCCGACAGTGCGGTTGCCCCTCCAAGTTCCAGGAGACCATCGAGAACATGGGCTTCTACGGCGGCTACCCTCCGGCCACGACGCTTTACCACCACCTCCCCAGCTCCTACCCGCTGCCATCCTATGCCCCACATCAGCCCCACCACTTCCTCCTCAACCCGGCCAGGTTCCACCGACGGAGGAGCCGGCTGCTGAGGGAGGGGGCTTTAGGAGGGGAGGTTGATGGAGATGGAGGAGGCGGAGGAGGAAGTGGAGGTCCTCACCTCAGCTCAGGGTTCACATCCAGCCTCTCTTGTGGCTGTGGGAGGAGCGAACACAAACACAAGCATAAGCATCGCCACCGGCACTGCGATCGAGACGTGGACGACGACGAGGAGCAGGACGAGGAGGAGGAGGAGCGAGAGGGGCCGGTTGGTTTAAAGCCGAGGTCGGGGTTCATTCTGGGGCAAGAAGGAGGAAGGAAAGGGGCGAGAGGAGCTGGGAGTCTGCTGTCGAAGGAGTCGCCGTGGTTGTGCGAGAACGGGAGCGATTCCTTCTCCACCGCCGCTGCCTCATCTTCATCATCATCAGCAGAGAGGTACAAACACACCTCCCTCACCTCGCTGGGGTTAGGATCCTCCCACCTGTCTTCGTTCGGCGGAGGTTGGGGCGGTTTGGGCCAAAGCTGGTCGAAATTCGGCGGCATGGGAGGAGCCAGATTCGGAAACCCCGGCTGGAGAGGCTTCAGCGCGGAGCAGCACCCGGCCAGGATGATCGCGTCCGACGGGGAGGACGAAGACGGCGAGGATGACCAGTACGGGGTGTCGCCGACGCACACCAACCTGTTCACGTCCGCCGCCATGACGACGGGAGGGCGGGGTCTGAGGAGCGGATTGGCCGGGAGGAACCCAGGAAGTGGAGAGAGGTCGTGGAGGAGGGACGAACCGGCGTGGACGGAGAGGAGAGACACAGGTGAGGAAACATCTCATCACAACCAGCGACTCTCAGTTTGAGTCACTTTTAAATCTAAATTCTCTGATTGCTTCTTGGTTTTTTTGACGGAAAACCTTCTTTGAACATTTTGGGCGTTTGGGAAAAACCCTGATCCACATTTTTCACCATTTTCTGACACTTTAGAGACCAAACATCTCATCAATTAATCCGTTTGAGTCATACTTTAATGAAAACCAGTCTAAGATCTGAAACTGCGGCTACTTAAATGTGAATATTTTCTGGTTTCTTTCCTCCTCTTCGACAGTAAACCTAACATCTTTGAACATTTCGGACATTCGGGAAACTCTGATCCACATTTTTCATCATTTTTATAGACGAAACAGCTAATTAAATAATCAGTTTGAATATTTTTTAAATATAAAAAGTGGTAATTCTGTGATTCCAGCTTCTCAAATATGATTCTTTTCAGGTTTCTTTCCTCCTCTATGATAGTAAACTGAATATCTTTGGACGTTTTGGGCGTTTGGGAAACACCGACCCACATTTTTCACCTTTTTCTGACCTTTTTAGCCCAAACAGCTGAATAAATAATCAGTTTAAGTATTTAAAAAATTAAAACAGTCTGAATTCTCTGATTGCAGCTTCTTAAATATGATTATTTTCAGGTTTCTTTCCCTCCTCTATGACAGGAAACTGAAAATCTTTGGGGCGTTTTTATACCATTTTCTACCATTTAGAAGTACAGAAGCCCTAAGCAGCCATGGTCCAACTTAATTTTTTCGCTCTGTTTTCTCGTTATAACGACTTAATTTCCCAGTGAGGTAAAAACGAAACCAACCCTCCAGACCAGAAGGAGCTCTGCCACCGCTGCACACTACCGACTGAGAGTTGGTTAAAGTTGGAAAGATATTCACAGATTCTGACTTCCAGCGTCAATAACTCATTAGTGACACGTTGTCAAATCATAACGATGCCTCTTTCCATCGTTGTCAGGTAGACAATGTGCTACAAGCCCAGCTTTATCAAAAGTAGCTTTCACTGTAGCTGCAGTTGATGTCTGCAGTGATTCTGGTGACACTACAGTACAGTAGAGTGAAGTTATTGAATATTTGTGTCGTGTTTCTCTTCGCTGTTGCAGCGGTTTTGTAATTTGCAGACGGTCCCTGGACACTCGTCTCCCAGCCGGCTGCTCATAGACACCAGTGTTATTAGTGCAGCCTGAAAGACAGCTACTGTTGATAAAGCTGGGCTTGTAGCACATTGTCTACCTGACAACGATGGAAAGAGTCATCGATTATGATCTGACAACGTGTCACTAATGAGTTATTGACGCTGGAAGTCTGAATCTGTGAACATCTTTCCAACTTTAACCAACTCTCAGTCGGTAGTGTGCAGCGGTGGCAGAGCTCCTTCTGGTCTGGAGGGTTGGTTTCACTTTTACCTCACCGGAAAATGAAGTCGTTATAACGAGAAAACAGAGCGAAAAAATTAAGTTGGACCATGGCCACTTGGGGCTTCTGTATAAGAGACTAAAAAGCTGATTTAATAATCTACAAAACAACAACAGTGGAACTAATGATTAACTAATAACCCATTTAGTGACCAAGAGAGAGGATCTTCATTGGCACGACTCCCTCCAGCTTGAAATAATTAAAAATTTTAGGTGTTAAACTTTGAACTGCACATTTCTGGTTCATGAAAAGCGGCTTTTTAGTGCCAATTCAGCTCCTTGTTGAGCAGGAATCTGAAGACGTGGCCTTGGGCTTTTAGAGTCTCTGACATTTTATAGACCGAACGACTAATTTAACTTGTAAAAAAGTTTTAAAAGTCTCTTAAATGTGAAGATTTTCTGGTTTCTTTCCTCCTCTGTGACAGTAAACTGAGTATTTTTGGACAAAGTGAGACATTTGAGCAACTGTAATCCACATTTTATGGCTTTTCGAAGCCCAAACAACTGATCGATTAGCAAATTAATCAGTAATCAAACAAAAAATAGTGAGAGGGATGGTTTTTCTCTGGTTGGAAACTGGAGCAGTTTGTACTCTGACTGTTTAAATGGCAGAAAATAAGAATATATAGCAGAACAGATTCGGATTCGAAGATTCGTGCTGCGACGTTTCTAGCTTCTCGTTTTCCATGACTGATCTGCGAGGAAAGTCTTTCTGACGGGGCATCAGTCAGCGATTCGAGGCTTCTTGGATACGACGGGTTCTTCGTCTTTTTCAAACTGCGTTCACACGACTGAGAGTTTGTCGACCTGCAGGCTCCAGATGTTCAGAGAGAAACGCTGGAGAAGGAAGGATTTGGTTGCAGAAAGGATAAAAGGAAGTAATACGACCTAAAGCAGGTTGAGTGTCTGCAGTAAATCAGCAGGATGGAGTTCAAACTGATGATTTCAGAGTTAGAAGCAACTGAATTTGGATATCTGCTGATCTGCTGTGTCACATTATCACATGTTATTGTCCTGATTAGAGGATTTAAGCAGTAACTAGGTGGAAATTCCTGGATTTCTTCGAGGTATTTTGCAGAAAAACAGGTTTTTACATGTAACTTTTAACTATAAAAGCTGTGACTAGTGGGAAAACCAGATTTTACTGTTGTAGATTTTGCAGTCTGGATGGTTTTCTCTACTCTGGACGTCTTGTGGCCTTTAAGAGGAACCACAAAGTTCTGCAGTGCAAAGCCAAACATGAATCCCATCCAACGCAAGTTAGTTTTTTAGGTTATCTCGTGAAAATTTCTGCGTTTTTTTCTGTATATTTTGCAGAAAAACTAAATATTGCAATGTCAGTTTTTCCTACAAACCTCGTCCAGTCAGTCTGGAATCAAACTGGCCTGAATGGAATAGAAGGGTTTTATTTGTAGGGTTTTATAAAAAAAAATGCTGTGACAAGTGAAAAAAATCATACTTTTGCAGACCGTCTATGACTTCTACAGCAAATTTCCTGTGGCTTTTTAAAGAACCACTAAGCTCTGCATGCAGAGAACAAAACCAAATGTGAATCCCATCCAATGCAACTTAGTTTTCTAGGTTTTTATAGTGAAATATCTGCATTTTTTTCTATATATTTTTCAGAAAAGCTAAATATGACAAGGTCAGTTCTTCCTACAAACCTCGTCTGGTCAGTCAGGGATAGTTTTAATGTGCAGGATTTTATCAAAAATGCTGCAACTAGTGGAAAAATCGTACTTTTGCAGACCGTCAATGGCTTTTAGAGCAAATTTCCTGTGGCTTTTTAAAGAACCTCTAAGCTCTGCATGCTGAGAACAAAACCAAATGTGAATCCCATCCAATAGAACGTAGTTTTTTAGGTTATCTAGTGAAAAATTCTGCGTTTTTTCTGTATATTTTGCAGAAAAACTAAATATTGCAATGTCAGTGTTTCCTACAAACCTCGTCTGGTCAGTCAGGAATATTTTTTATGTGTAGGATTTTATCAGAAGTGCTGCAACTAGTGGAATAAAAACCTTGCTTTTGCAGACCGTCTATGTAATTTTCTCTACTCAGGACTTCTACAGCAAATTTCCTGTGGCTTTTTAAAGAACCTCTAAGCTCTGCATGCTGAGTATAAAACCAAATGTGAATCCCATCCAGTGCAACTTAGTCTTTAGGTTATCTAGTGAAAAATTTGGTATGTTCTATATGATATTTTGCAGAAAAACTAAATATTGCAATGTGAGTTTTGCCTACAAACCTCGTCTGGTCAGTCAGGAATAATTTTTATATGTAGGATTTTATATAAAAAGCTGTGAATAGTGGAAAAACTGTACTTTTGCAGACCGTCTATGGCTTTTAGAGCAAATTTCCTGTGGCTTTTTAAAGAACCTCTAAGCTCTGCATGCTGAGTATAAAGCCAGATGTGAATCCCATCCAATAGAACTTGGTTTTGTAGGTTATCTTGTGAAAATTTCTGCGTTTTTTTCTACATATTTTTCAGAAAAACTAAATATCACAAGGTCAATTCTTCCTACCAACCTCGTCTGATCAGTCAGGAATAGTTTTTATATGCAGGATTTTATATAAAATGCTGTGAATAGTGGAAAAATCATACTTTTGCAGACCGTCTATGACTTCTACAGCAAATTTCCTGTGGCTTTTTAAAGAACCTCTAAGCTCTGCATGCTGAGTATAAAGCCAGATGTGAATCCCATCCAATAGAACGTAGTTTTTTAGGTTATCTAGTGAAAAATTCTGCGTTTTTTCTGTATATTTTGCAGAAAAACTAAATATTGCAATGTCAGTGTTTCCTACAAACCTCGTCTGGTCAGTCAGGAATAGTTTTTATGTGTAGGATTTTATCATAAAATGCTGCAACTGGTGGAAAAAATCTTCTTTTGTAGACCATCTATGACTTCTACAGCAAATTTCCTGTGGCTTTTTACAGAACCTCTAAGCTCTGCATGCTGAGTATAAAGCCAGATGTGAATCCCATCCAATGCAACGTAGTCTTTTAGGTTATCTCGTGAAAATTTGTGTATTTTTTAAAACATGTATCACAGAAAAACAGTGTGTGGCAGTTAGTTTTGCGGCGTCGTGCAGCTCTAATGCGCAGTTAAACAGGGAGTCTAACATTAACTGGGCCCACCAGTGAAAGATGACAGCAGCGAGCGAGTCCTGACAGCTGGCTGAGTGAATCGGTTTTATGCCAGGAGCCTCTTTTCACTTTGCACAGTGTGACAGATTTTTATATTTGCACAATGTGGAGATGAAAGCGTGGCGCCGGTAGTTCGCCCGATATAGTGACAGCGCTGCTCTTTTCCTCAGGTGTTGTTGAGCCACACGTCGGAGCCTGGAGGGCGTCTGAGCGGAAATCAGACTCCTTTCTTTTTATAGCCGATTCCCGCCTCCCTCCTCGCCGCTGCGCCCGACAAACGCGCTCTGCGGCGGCTCCCTGCAGGAATTTTTTGGAGAAGCGTTGCAGCAGGAGGGCAGCATCTTGATGGGAATCTGCCAGAAAATCTTTGAAATCCTCCCGGTCTGCAGCGAACCGCACGCTGCTGCAGCCCGGGGCGACTCAGCGAACACAGTCATTAGTTAACCACCAGATCGGCTATTTAAAGCTCCGGCCGATCCCTCACCGCCGCCGGCCAACGGGGCCTATTTGACTTGGAAAAATCCAATAAGCGAAGAGTGGTCAGTGTTGTCAGGGGCTGTGGAAAATGGAACAAAAAGATAGATGAGCTCAGGGGAGACTGATGAAGGAGCGGATCAGAGGTCAAGACGGGGGCAAAGGAAGACGTCTGGAGCCTTTCTAACAGAACCCGTTGACGTAAAGCTGCATGATGGTCGACAAAGCTGACTGAAATTAAGGTTTTCTGCAATATACTTTGGAAGAAAAGCCAGAAAAGACATCCGATATAGTTTTTTGCATTGCATTTCCACTCATCGTGCAGAGTTAGATGGTCGTTTTGCCTCATGTGGTGACAAAAGCTGCAAATTACTGCTGACAAAACCTGATTGTGGTCATCTTTTTATGAAATATTAGCATGCAACTGGTTTATTTTTGCAACCAAATCTTGTTTTTCTCAGTGTCTCTCTCCTGTGTCTTGCTAATTTTACTGTGAGCACATCGAAAAGCTGTTTGGAATCCAGAAAATCAATCAAAAATCGTTTCTGGCTTTGCATTTGCACCTCATGTGATGGCAGAAACTGCAAAACACTGCTAAAAAAAACCCAAAAAAGACAGTTTACAGTCGTCTTTTCTGAAATATTAGCATGCAGCTGATTTATTTTTGCAACCAGATCTTCCTTTTTGGGTTTTTCGCTCCAGTTTCTTGAGCATTTTGCTGTGCACAAGTGTAGCTTGCAGGTCAACAACCACCATGCTGTTTAAATAAAGTTTTTAAAAAGGAAATAGGTGCAAAATGTTGTGACTACAAACTTGAAGTTGGCTGTGAAAAAGTCTGGTATCCGGTGAGTGTTAGGGCTGCACTAAACTGCGATGTAAATTGGAAAAATGCAGGAATTTCACTGGATGACTTAAATGAGCTAATTTGAATCAAGAAAATCAATCCAAAATCGTTTTTGGCTTTGCATTTGCACCTCATGTGATGGCAAAAACTGCAAAACACTGCTGAAAAAAACCCCAAAAGACAGTTTACAGTTGTCTTTTCTAAAATATTAGCATGCAGCTGATTTATTTTTGCAAGCAAATCTTCGTTTTTGGGTTTTTCGCTCCAGTTTCTCGCTAATTTTGCAGCTCACATATGGAGCCTGCAGGTCAACAACCACCATGCTGTTTAAATAAAGTTAAAGGAGATAGTTAGCTTTGCATTTGCACCTCATGTGATGGCAAAAACTGCAAAACACTGCTAAAAACAACCCCAATGTGCACATGTGCAGGTCAACAATAACTTTTAAATAAAGTTTTTTTAAAAATTGGAAAAATAAGTGTAAAAATCACGCAACTGTGAAATTAACCCTTTGTTAAAACAGGATGTCGGAATATATTGACCTCTACGTCTCCAAAAACAAAACAAAAACTTGCGCAATCTTAATGGGCCAGTTCTGTTCTTTATGTTCTTTACTGTGAGTAGTGTCACTTGCGCAATCTTAATGGGTCAGTTCTGTCCTTTGTGTTCTTTACTGTGAGTAGTGTCACTTGCACAATCTTAATGGGTCAGTTCTGTCCTTTATGTTCTTTCCTGTGAGTAGTGTCACTTACGCAATCTTAATGGGTCAGTTCTGTTTATTCATGTTCTTTACTGTGAGTAGTGTCACTTGCACAATCTTAATGGGTCAGTTCTGTTCTTTATGTTCTTTACTGTGAGTAGTGCCACTTGCGCAATCTTAATGGGTCAGTTCTGTCCTTTATGTACTTTACTGCGAGTAGTGTCACTTGCCCAATCTTAATGGGTCAGTTCTGTTCTTTATGTTCTTTACTGTGAGTAGTGTCACTTGCGCAATCTTAATGGGTCAGTTTTGTTCTTTATGTTCTTTACTGCGAGTAGTGTCACTTACACAATCTTAATGGGTCAGTTCGGTTCTTTATGTACTTTACTGTCAGTACATACAGCTTGGGATGTTCATGGTGATCCTCATGTCTTTACAGTCATGGTTGCTGACACGTATGGCTTAAAGTCCCGACAGTCACTCAATGATTACCTAATAAGTATAATTTTTAACATAAGCACAATTCTTCCAACAACGCCGATCACCAAACTGTAAAAAATTTAAAAAAATATATATTTATTTATTATGTAGAAGAAAAAGGTATCTGGTGAATATTAGTGCTGCAGAAAAATCGCGTTATATTTTGAATAAATGCAGGAATTTTCAGCAGATGAGTGGATTAACTGACTGGGAAGAACTTAATGGTTGTGGGGTGATTTTGTAGCCGAGTGCGTCTCGTTGCGTCGCGCTGGCAGAGACTTCCAGAATAGATCTTTCTTTGGAATGACGTCCAGATCTGACTTTGCCCTCGTCAAACTGAGCTTTGTGCTGATGTGTTATTTTGCTTCCTGCAGTCGAATTCCAGTTTGTCGACCAGTAAAGTTTAAACGCGTTACTCGATCTTCAGCTCAACTCCTACATCGAAGAGGAGGGGAGTTCATCTGCAGCAAAAATGAAAAAATAACTTGGGGAAGAAAAGCTGAAAGGAGCTCTTTGTGACCCGAAATCCAGAATAGTTGTTGCTGCAGAAGGCGTTCAGATGATTAGTCGTGGTGGTGAACTGTTTCAGATCAGCGTCATCCGCCCTGTGGACAGGATATTTCCATGCAGCTGATTTGTTTCTTCTATTTCAGCGTTTCTCTGCTCGTTTTGCTGCACATGTGGAGCCTGCAGGCCGGATAACTCTTGGCCAGTGCATCCAAGAAGCTTTAAATCAGAGCGAAACGTGTCCAATCCGTCGACGCAGCAGCGCATGATTTCCTCCTCCGCTTGGGGTTTTTGTGTTCCACGTTTTCTGACTGTGCAAATACAAACATACGTGTGCGGCTCATGTGTAAGGAATGCCTGCTGCACGCTGCCCGTGTCCGTTCTTGTGTGTTTCCCTGCAGTGGCTGCGAGGATAAATCACTTTTTAATGCGTTTCCCAGCAGCGATCTGCTCAGAGGAAATGTGACTCACCTAATCTGTGGTCCATCCGCATGACTCAGCCCAGACCGGCCTCACCTCACACCTCCTGCCGGCTCAATCGCTGATCCACATCTGTCTCATTTCCTCCCCCCTCCTCCCCTCCCCTCCCCCCCTTCTCTGTTTCAATGACTGCAGGTTTACAAGGTGACTCAAGGAGCCGGGGGCAGCAGAAAAGTGTGCCAGCGCCAGACATGGCGGCGGTGAAGAACAAAAGGAGGCCCGGGCGTCCGAGGAAGCACCCGCTGCCCTCCGACGCTGCAGCCTCGCCGCCGCGCCACCCACCTGCAGCGCCGCCGCCGCCGCCGCCGCCAGACCCGCTGCAGGCTCGCAGCAGGGACGGGAGGGAGGCGGGAGGCCGGAGGGAGGACCGGGGGGCGGAGCGACTCGGAGGCGACTCGGAGATGGAGGCCAGGAGGAAGCGAGGCCGGAAGAGGAAGCACGGCGACTCTCCGTGTCATCAGAGGTAAACACCTGAGCTGGTTGACTTGACAATTCAATACAACCAACTCGCCGCTGGTAAATTAACCCGCCGTTTTCAGCACTGTGTGCTAAACCAGTGCCTTTTCTCTCTTTCTCTTTTTCCTCTCTATCATTCTACCTCTCTCTTTCCTTTCAGCGTCTCCGAGGATAAACCCGAGTGCGACCCCCTCCCCGAGTGTTTCAGCCAATTGGAGGCCGACCTGCCTCAGGCTCCGCCCCCTCCGCCGGTGGCCGTCCAAAGAGAGGAGAGAGCCGACGTTCCTCCCAGGAAGAAGTTCCTGAGGGCGGGTCTTTACTCGGACGACTACAAAACCACAGAGTGAGTTCACCGAGTCCACAAACAACCTGTTTACTCGTCAGCTGGTGTGTTTGTTTGTTTGTTTGTTTACTTATTGTGTTTCTTTTCCAGACCGCCTTCTCAAGCCCAGAAGAACTGCAGAGAGAGTTTGGATTACAGTCCAGAAGAACACGACTACAGCCTGCTGCCTGCTCCCATACATGTTGGTGAGTGTAGAGGAAAATGGAAAATGCTAGGCCTGACGCAACGATAACGGATTCATTGATTAATCAGTTATTTTTCCATTTATTAGACAGTTAAAGTTGCAATCAGAGAATTTAGCAGTGTTTATTTAGCATTATGTGGCGGCTTAGAACATAACTTACACTCAAACTAATTAATCAGTTACAAAAATAGCTGACAAATTAATTTATTTTTAATTCAGTTAATCTCTGCAGCTCCAGTATGAACAATCTATAAAAGCTATTTATCAACTTTGGAAGTTTTCTCGTCTTATTGCTTTTCAAAATTAAACATCAGAGTTGATATAACTTGGCTCTTTTGACGAGAATAATAAAAACGTCTTTCATGTCAAAATTAAAACAGATTTTTACACATTAATGTGAATTTATTAAAATTATTACATGTAAAATAAGTGATTACATAAATATTCACCCTTTTAAAGTGACCCACCTTATTCTACACAGGTGTAGCAGTTGGTGCCACAATATACGTATGATTTATTTCCAATTATGATGTCAGATTTATGTAAGGTTGAGTATGAATAAGTGCCCATGCTAGTAAAATTCAACTGATTACAATTAGGGGTGCGTTAAATTATTAATAAACATAATTTAGTCAACAAAAATTAACTATTCTGACAATCGATTATTCAGTTTGAGTCATTTTTTAAATCTGAAAACAGTCTAAATTCTCTGGCTGCAGCTTGTTGAATGTGAATAATATCTGGTTTCTTTCCTCCTCTGTGACCGTAAACTGAAGATTTGCCATCTTTGGGAAGAACTGATCGACATTTTTCACTATTTTCTGGACCAAACAACTAATCGATTCATCAAGCTGATTATCTGACGATAGAAATAGCTGTTGGCCTTGGAATCTAGCACAGTTCCTAAAGTCTGGAATCCCCCTTTACATATAAACTATCTCCAAATTATCATATCACACAAAAACCCTTCAGTTTCTAGTAAATAAACTAAAACCACTGAACCACAAAACAAGCTAAAGGCATGTAGTCTTAAGAAAAACCTTTTATCAAAGCTAGAAAAACGAGAGAGTCCTCTGATGTTCAACTTTCCAACGGCCCTTGAACTAATCATGTGTGGTGTGCGATTCTGTTTTCTGTGTTTCTGAATTTAGTCTAAACTTAAAGATTTTGGTATTCATTCCATCCATGGTTGTTCCGTTTCCATGGAGGACTTAAAAAATGAACAGATGTGACAGGAGCTAAAAAAAACACCCAGAAACTACTCAGAGTCAGGTCATTCATCCGAATCGACTGCATGATCAGTTTTGTACTGTCGCTTTGCTTTTTAAAAGGTTTTACAGGATCGGTATTGATGAAAATGTCTTGTGTGCTTGGAAATGTTAAATCAGAATTTGTGAACGTTAGAAAAGGTGTCCCACAGGGTTCAATGCAAGAGCCTGTGCTCTTCTCCATGTACGCAGACGATGTTGTCCTATGTCTGAGTGTAACATACACCTCTATGCAGATGATGTTGTCCTATACCTGGGTGTAACATACACCTCTATGCAGATGATGTTGTCCTACATCTTGGTGTAACATACACGTCTATGCAGATGATGTTGTCCTATACGTGGGTGTAACATACACCTCTATGCAGATGATGTTGTCCTGTATGTGGGTGTAACATACACCTCTATGCAGATGATGTTGTCCTATATGTGGGTGTAACATACAACTCTGTGCAGATGATGTTGTCCTATATGTGGGTGTAACATACACCTCTATGCAGATGATGTTGTCTTATATGTGGGTGTAACATACACCTCTATGCAGATGATGTTGTCCTATACCTGGGTGTAACATACAACTCTATGCAGATGATGTTGTCCTATATGTGGGTTTAACATACACCTCTATGCAGATGATGTTGTCCTATATGTGGGTGTAACATACACCTCTGTGCAGATGATGTTGTCCTATACTTGGGTGTAACATACACCTCTATGCAGATGATGTTGTCCTATATGTGGGTGTAACATACACCTCTATGCAGATGATGTTGTCCTACATCTGGGTGTAACATACACCTCTATGCAGATGATGATGTCCTATATGTGGGTGTAACATACAACTCTATGCAGATGATGTTGTCCTATATGTGGGTGTAGCATACACCTCTATGCAAATTATGTTGTCCTATATGTGGGTGTAACATACACCTCTATGCAGATGATGTTGTCCTATATGTGGGTGTAACATACACCTCTATGCAGATGATGCTGTCCTATACCTGTGTGTAACATACACCCCTAAGCAGATGATGTTGTCCTATATGTGGGTGTAACATACACCTCTATGCAAATGATGTTGTCCATCATCTAGGTGTAACATACACCTCTATGCAGATGATGTTGTCCTACATCTGGATGTGACATACACCTCTATGCAGATGATACTGTTTTGTACTTCAGTGTGGATACTGTTTATTCTGTCCCCAGAAGGCAAAATTAGTTCATAATGAGAGGTAAACCCAACCAAAAACATTGATTACGACAAGTATTTCATCTCTACGATGAGCGGTGCAAGTTTTAAAGATTTACTCAATAAAACTATCCGGGAATTCAGGATGAAGATAAGCTGACATTTAAATATCACTTGTCCAATCTGGTGACTGAATTAAGAAGAAAAATTGGTTTATTTTACAGGAATAAATCATGTTTTCTGCTGCATTGAAGCCACTTTTCTATGAGTGTTGGATTACGGTGACATTTTATACATGCATGGATCAGCGGCGGCTCTTTATCACTCTGATTTATTACTGGTGATGGCTTTAATACTCATCACTGTGGGCTGTATGCTGAGGCTGGGTGGTCCTCTCCCTCTCTGTAAAGCCTGATAGACTCTGGGGTTTATTTATTTATAAGGCTTTTACTGGTTTTCTACACCCTTGCATTATCTCGTTGCTGCCTTTAATGCAGGCTCTTATCCGAGACGCTCAAATGAGTAATTCTGAAATGATTCCACTGCAGCGGCTTTTTACCGAGCTTGGATCCGGGTTTACTCACGACCTGGAACGTACAACCTGCAAAACAGTTTAAAGCTGGACTCATTTTTATGCCTCACAGCAAATCAAAGCTTCTAATTCATTTCATTTTCCTCCCAGCTGTTCCTGTTGGAGATGATTCATTTGTTAGATTAAATTCCAACCAGTTCGTGGCCATTTTGTTTTTGCTCCAGTCGTCATTTTTCACTGAGTCCTGCACCTCTATGGAAACAGAACAACCATGACAAGAAGCACAAAGGACTCAAAAATGTCTTTTGTGCAGAATAACAAAGTTAAAATGCCATAAATTGCAAAAACGACACAATGAAAGTCAAGTTTCTTTGAGTAGATCTGGAAGCAACACGTCCAACAGTCCAACAAGTTCCTGTATAGTGGTTACCGACACTGGAAAAACAGTGACTCTACACATTATAGATAATTTACTACTTTAATTCATTTAGTGACTTTCAGTTGTAGCTGAATCAGTCAAGGCACAGATTTTTTTGTGTTTTTTACAGAATCTGCGGAGAGCAGCCAGACAACTTGACAATTTTTGAAACGAGATTTAGAATAAGGGGATTTTTTAAAGAAATATAAGAATCTACAACTTATTTTCGGTTATTTATGTCATAGGAACTGTACGTCACACATGATAGACTCGGGGACTGTCCAAAAGCTGGAAAGTAACATTTTTTTTAATAGTTTCTGGCTTTAATACATTGAGTAGTTTTGCCAATTTTTTTATAAGATAAAGACTAAATAGATTTAAAAGGTTTTAATTAACGTTTTTGATGTTTTTTTCAAAATTTTCCCTTTAAAATATTTATTTTTTGTCATTTTTATCCAAGTTTCTTCTTTGTATCTTTCAGATTCTTACCCACCTATATAACAAACAACTGAATGTATTTTAGGTTTAAATAAAAGTTGAATGAATTAATTATTTTGATGAAATATGACAATCTAAAGCTGATATTTGGTTATTTATCTTGTCGGAAGTGTACGTCACACATGATAGATTCAGGGACTGTTGAAAAGTTGGATATCTGACTTTTTTTAATGTTTTTATAGTTTCTGGCTTCAATAAATATTGTAATTTTGCCTTTTTTATTCTACTTTTTTGAAGATAAAGACTGAATAGATTTAAAAGGTTTTGGGGTTCAGAGGGTTAAAAGCTCTAGTTAATGTATTTATTATTTTTCTAATTTTTCATTTTAATATTTTTCCTTGTTCTTCCTTAGCTGTATTGTGAACGAGGCCTCCATAAGTGTATATATTTTCGGTTTAAATGAAAGGTTAAGTAAATTGTTTTGATTAAATCTAAAGCTTATTTTGATCATTTATTTTGTCGGAACCATACGTCACACATGATAGATTCAGGGACTGTTGAAAAGTTGGAAATCTGATCATTTTTTAAATGTTTTTACAGTTTGTGGCTTGAATAAATTGAATAATTTGCCAATTTTTAGGAGATAAAGACTTAATAGGTTAGGAGGGTTAAAGGCTCTAGTTAATGCTTATTATTTTTTATAATTTTTCTTTTTAATATTTTTGCCGTCATTGTTATCCAAGTTTCTTATTTGTGTCTTGACTACATTTTAAATGAAGCCTCCATAACTGCATATATTTAGGGTTTAAATAAAGATTAAATGACAGAGTAAACACTGCTAACAGTTCATCCTAAACCTCTTTATCTTCTGCAGGAAAGTATCTGAGGCTGAAGCGAATTCATTTCCAGCTGCCCTACGACGTCATGTGGCTTTGGCAGAACAACCAGGTACCTTCAGGCTCCATAATAATAATAATGATGTTTTTTAAGTGTTGTAAATGAACCAGGGTGTAATTCTCCTGTGGTTCGTTGCAGCTCCACCACCAGCCTGCCGTCCCCCTGAAGAGGAAGCGCCGCTACTGTGAGTTTCCGTTATCAGATGTGTTGTCGTCAGGTTTACTGATGTGTCCGATCAATACTCACTGATCTCCTGTGATTGTCTCAGGCCGGCTGAAGGAGAGGACGGCTTCCTCTCAGCAGGCAGCGGTGAGTTCAGTGGCTTCAGGTCGTTTTATTCCAGCCACGATAACTTGTCCTCTAAAACTTCCGTTTGCTTCTGGCTGTGCAGGAGGAGAGCTCCAGCGACATCACCAGCTTATTCCCTCACCTCGACATGGAGCCTTTGAGCGGCACTGAGAGGTAAAGGAAAAAAACACGTCAGCACTCCTTTCTAACCTTTTCCTAAAGTTTGGAGGGCTGCTTATGCAACTTCTTTACATAACAACAAGCAACCTAACCCTCTGAATCCCAAAAAAACTGTTTGAAAGGCGCGTTTTCTTTAAAAATCCACCAAAGCTCCACCATTTATCAGAGACAGAAGTTGTGCAAACAGGCAGAACCATCGGATTGTGAAATTTCCAACAGTCCTTGAAGTAATCACAGTACTGTGCTGAAACGTGACCTTAAAGTTGTGTAATTCACTCTTGACATCTCAACTAAATATCTCCCCAAAATAAAACCGTTAGCTTGAACTAAATTCTGTAAAAAACAAAAAATTCTGCTCTCCTTAATGCAACCGTAAAGCCAAAACCGACTCAGGTGCAACCAGCGGTCTCGCGACAAAAATTCAGGGAGGTTCTTTTGGCTGAACTGCAGGCGGTGTTTACACAGAGCAGATGGAAATTAAAAATGGAGCTGGTAAATATCTGCAGTAGGAAGAGCCGCCATTTTTGTTGGCCATCTGTTTTTATTTTCTGCTTTCTTATACATTACACAGAGACCTGTCACTTGTTTTACTGGCACAGGAATGTTCCATATTTAACGAGACAATCCCTTTAACCCTCTGATCCCAACAACCTGCCGTTTTCCTTTTTTCAAAATAAGACGATTTGTCAGCAAGAAATGGTAAAAACAGAAGACTTGTCAGATTTTCAACATTCCTTTAATGTATGATGTAAAGTTCTGTCAAGGAAGACACCAAAATAAGCTTAAAAGCATCAAAACCTCTTTATTCTACTTGTCTAATGCAAAAAATGGCAAAACATATCACTTACTCATGTAAAAAACAAACCGAAAAACAGTGAACAGAGGAGCAAGTTGTTGGAAGATACAATCAGCATGGTGGAACATCTTCATAGAGTTGATGTAGTAGAGAGTGGTGTTTGTAGAGGATGTAAAAATGAAAGTGAACAAATTCAGAGTGACTCAAAAATGGAAAAAACTGGCACAAAACGACTGATAAAGTGTCCAAAATGACCCAAAACTTGTTTAAAAGGGATGTAATCTTATTCAAAAACCTACTGGATCAATAAATAAATGCAGCACGGCTCAGAAACAGTGAACAGAGGAGACAGTAGTTGGAGATACATCCAGCATGGAGGAACACCTTTCTGTGGTTAAATGGTCTGCACTTATATAGCGCTTTTCTCTACCTTAGTGGTATCCAAAGCGCTTTACAATGTGTTTGTCATTCACCCATTCACACTCCAATGGCGACAGAGCTGCCATGCAAGGCGCTAATCTACCATTGGGAGCAATTTGGGGTTCAGTGTCTTGCCCAAGGACACTTCGGCATGTGGAGGGGACGGGGATCGAACCGCCAAACTTGCGATCAGTGGACAACCCGCTCTACCACCTGAACCACAGCCACCCCATGGTTAATATGCAGAGTGGAGAGTAGATGCTATAAAAATGAAAATGTTCCCAGTCTGTGGAGATTCTCAGTCATCCAAGTCATGGTTATGCTTTCAATCGTAGCATCTGGACTTGCTTGAGTTCCTCCAAGACGTTCCATCTCTCACCCAAGAGGCTTCATCAGTTCTAGACTGACTGGTTGGGAGTTCCAGATTCTTATACTCTTCAGGAGCCTTTAACGCTACTGAAGCTTCGGTCTGCTGATTTGTGAAGCCCCTCACCTCATTATGTGAGTCGTTAGGTCCTTCGCTCTCACAGTGGGGTTCTTTAGGGCCCTTTGTGGCCAGGTGTGATGGGTTCTGTTCTTCCTGGGTAGAGAATGTAAGACTGCATTGTGAACAGGTGAGAGTGATGCTTCCTTCACTCCAGTCTCAAGCCATCTGTCTTCTCTGGTCAAACTTCGTACGTTATTGTCTTCGGTGGACTGCTGAGTCCTGTCCTGAGGAGTTCTGTGTTGAACCATGCGTCGGTGGGTCGGTTGTTTTGTCTCCCCAGTGTACAGGTCTGTTCATTATTTGCGTCTTGGTGTTTTGTCCTTGACCTGATGACCTGGCTTCATCAGGCCTGGACCTCCAGCGTGCACTGGGGCGGTTTGCAACCGAGTGTGAAGCGACTGGGATGAGGATCAGCACCTCCAGATCCGAGGCCATGGTTCTCGACTGGAAAAAGGTGGCCTGCCCTCTCGGGGTCGGTGGAGAGTCCCTGCCTCAAGTGGAGGAGTTTAAGTATCTCGGGGTCTTGTTCATGAGTGAGGGGAGGATAGAGCGTGAGGTTGACAGGAGGATCGGTGCAGCGTCTGCAGTCATGCGGTCGTGGTGAAGAAGGAGCTAAGCCAAAAGGCGAGACTCTGTATTTACCGGTCAATCAACGTTCCGACTCCCAGCTATGGAACTTTGGGTCATGACCGAAAGAACGAGGTCCCGGATGCAAGCGGCTGAAATGAGTTTCCTCCATAGAGATCAGGTGAGGAGCTCGGAGTAGAGCCGCTACTCCTCCACATTGAGAAGAGTCAGTTGAGGTGGTTTGGACATCTGTTCTGGATGCCTTCCCGGGGGAGGTGTTCCAGGCATGTCCCACTGGGAGGAGGCCTCGGGGTAGACCTAGGACACACTGGAGGGACTATGTCTCTGGGTTGGAATGGGAACGCCTCGGGGTCCCATTGGAAGAGCTGGAGGAGGTGTCTGGGGCGAGGGAAGTCTGGGCCTCTCTGCTTAGACTGCTGCCCCCACGACCCAGCCCCGGATAAGTGGAAGAGGATGGATGGATGGATGATGGATGGATGGATGGATGGATAAATGGATGGATGGATGGATGGATGGATGGATGGATGGGTGGGTGGGTGGGTGTTTTGTCCTTTGGATGGACCAGCTTCTGCCTCAAGGTCCTGGCGGGCTTGAAATGGACCTGGATGTTGTGTTTGTTAAAAATCCTCCTGAGCTTTTCAGAAACTCCTGCAACGTGGGGGATGACCGCGTTGTTTCGTTTCTTGTGGCAGCATGGAAAAATGCCGCACACGTTGGTTACAGGCTTTTCCGATTTTTAAAACAACTCAATTCATTGCAATTTATGGCCTTTTAACTGTGTCAGAGCACATTTCTGAGTTCTCCCCCGTCCTTCATGGTTGTTCTGTCTCCATGGAGGTGCAGGGGTTTATTTTGCTGTCAGAAACGAGCCCACAAAAGCACACAGAAGCAAAAACCCGTCCAGAAAAAGCTCTGAGGGTTGAGTCGCTGGACTGACGTCGGCGGGGTTTTTTTTGCCTCTCCAGGAGCTTCGTGGTGAAACATCACGTTTTCCTGGTGAGGAACTGGGAGCTGGTTCGGGACCGGCAGATCCGGATGAGGATCGAGAGGGAGCGAGAGCGGGACGCCGACGGGGAGGACGAGGACGAGTCGCCGCGCCCGTCCTGTGATGGAGCCAATGGGGACGACGGCCACATCAAGTCAGGTCCATGAAGCAAGTGTGTGTGTTAGTTTTCGTTTCTGTAGGTGTTTGTGTATGCATATGTGGTCCAACTCTACGCGCTTTCATCTCTACTGTACATCTGTGTCTTTTGGCGTCCCTGTGTTGTGTCTTTTTACTTTGCATGAATGTGTGTGTGTGTGTGTGTTTTTGGCTCGTCTCTCCATATCATACTCAGCAGCACATACTGAGTGGTTTTCCAACCGCAGAACTCAGCCTGCAGAAATGTTTCCCCATTTCTGTCATCCACTGCTGGTGTCCAAGAAACCCAGCAGGCATCAACTTTCCCCCATTAGCAGAGAAACCGCACAGTTTCCATCAAAGCCTCGCTGCCTGATTGCAGATAGAAATCAAGGGAGGGCGTAATTAGAGATGCATCTGTGCAAGAAATGCTGTTTTCGTTGCCTCCTGCGCCGCCTCCGCTGACATACAGTTTGACCTTCTCCCCTCAGATCCACCAGTGGGGGTGGAGGTGACGGTTATCAGCAGTGACCCCCACCAGCTAAGTCAGGACACCTCCAGCTCGCTCACTGCCAGCCCCTGTGTGAGTTTACAGAAAAACCTACCCACAGAGAACATTTTCGGTTGATGCGAATTTCCACAAGAATGAAAATCTGCTTTTGCCATTATTTTGTTCGTGCTTGTTTTTTTTTTTCCTCTCTCTTCACTCCAGCCCACCAAAACCCAGAACAGACATGAGGAGGAGGGAGAGGAAGAGAAACGAGGGGAAGGAGAGGTCTGCAGCAGAGAACAGAGGAGGAAACGGCTGAATGATTTACTTTTGACCCTGCAGCATTCATAAGCTAACAGATAGAGGTAGGTGGAGCGAGCAGAGGAAAGGTAGAAGTACAGCGTGTGCAATATCGCTTCTGATTCAAAACAGCAGAACCCCTCAGAACTTGCACTATTTCGAAACTGAACAGTGGAGTAGTTGCTCTAACAGTTAAGAAAGACTATATTAAAAATTCAGACCCCAAAGTAGAATCAATGCAATCGATGGTTCTAAAATAGTTTGAATAGCATAGTTTTCTCAGTTTAGGACCCCTGGGTGGTGTCTATGCCTTCATCATGGCTCCTCATATAAAAGAATTGAACAGAGGAACTTAAAAATCTGACTTTGAGACTTCAGAATAATGGAAATTGATCCAGAAACATCATCGAGACACTAAAAATCAGTCAAAGCATCACTTCTAAGTCGAACAGTAGAGTTTTTCTTCTTATAAACAATCAGAAACAAACACTTCAGAAAGACTATATTGAAGAATTCAGACCCCAAAGTAGAATCAATGCAGCAAAAGTGAATACTACATGGTTCTAAAATAGTATGAACAGCAGAACTTTCTCAGTTTAGGATCCATGGTCGGTGTCTATGCCTTCATCATGGCTCCTCATGGAAAAGAACTGAACAGAGGAACTTAAAAATCTGACTTTGAGACTTGACAAAGATGGAAAATGATCCAGAAACTTCATCAAGAAACTAAAAATCAGTCCAAGCATCACTTCTAAGTCGAACAGCAGAGTTTTTTTCTCTAGTAAACAGCCTAACTGCATGAACATGGTCCTAAAATGATGTTAACAGAAGTGGATCCATGGTCGGTGTCTATGCCTGCATCATGGCTCCACACGGAAAAGAACTGAACAGAGGAACTTAAAAATCTGACTTTGAGACTTGAAAATGATGCAGAAACATCACCGAGAAACTAAAAATCAGTCAAAGCATCACTTCTAAATCGAACAGCAGAGTTTTCCCCCATAATAACAATCAAAAACAAACGCTTCAGAAAGACTATATTGAAGAATTCAGGCACCAAAGTAGAAACTCAATGAACAAAAGTGAATCCATGTGTTGTCACTGAAGCTAAACTGAGTCCACCTGTGATTTCCAATCAACCTAAGTGCATGAACATGGTCCTAAAATGAGCTGTTAACAGAAGAACTTTCTAAGTTTTGGACCCCTGGGGCGGTGTCTATGCCTGCATCATGGCTCCTCATGTAAAAGAATTGAACAGAAGAACTTAAAAATCAGACTTTGAAACATGAGATAATGGAAAATGATGCAGAAACATCATTGAGAAACTAAAAATCAGTCAAAATACCACTTCTAAGTCAAACAGTAGAGTATTTCTTCTTATGAACAATCAAAAACAAACGCTTCAGAAAGACTATATTGAAGAATTCAGGAACCAAAGTAGAAACTCAGAGCAACAAAAGTGAATCCTCCTGTGATTTCCAACCAGCCTAACTGCATGAACATGGTTCTAAATGAGCTGTGAACAGCAGAATTTTCTCACTTTAGGATCTATGGGCCGAGTCTATGTCTGCATCATGGCTCCACATGGAGAAGAACTGGAGAGACACTTTGAGACTTGAAGAAGATGAAAAATGATACAGAAACGCCATTGAGAAACTAAAAATCAGTCAAAGCATCACTTCTAAGTCGAACAATTTTGAACAATCAATAGACTGCATTGAACATAAAAGGCCAAAAGTAGAAGTTTAGTGCGACAAAAGTAAATCCACCTGTTAGTTCAAATCAGTCTTAGTTATGGACCAATGGGATGTGTCTATCTATGTCTACATCATGGCTCCACATGAAAAAGAATTGAACAGAGGAACTGAAAAATCTGACTTCGAGACTTGTGAAAGATGGAAACATCACTGAGCAACTAAAAATCAGTGAACCACAGTGTCAGCAGTAATCAGGAGCCATAGTACCACTAATCATGGCTGCAGTGGTCGTCCTCCTAAAATGACTCCACAGACAGTGAACTACTTTCACAATCTAGCTGTGGAAAACAGACGGCAGCTGCTTCAGACTTGGTGCAGGAGTTATCAATGGAAATCAGAGTTAGTGTGACAGATCTGACAGTGAAGAACACTTCAGAACATCAACCTCTATGGACAGAGGAGAAGAAAAAACACCTTTGCTTGCTCTTCACCACAAAACTATCAGATAAAATTAGATTAAAAGAAGCCTGATGAATGCTGGGAGAACATTCTTTGGATGGATGAAGATAAATTAGTTGGGTTCAGATGGAGTCCAGCATGTTTGGTGTGAACCTGACCAGGACTACCACAGTGGATGCATAGTCCTGACAGTGAAGCACGGAGGTGGGAGTGTGATGATATATGAAGGTGTTGATGACATTTATAGATGAATTTCTGAGGATAAACCAGAATACTGGCTGACAAGAAGCTGGAAGAAGAGGAAGACTCCAGCAGGAGAACCATCCAAAGCACAAAATCACACAAGAGTTTCCAAAGGAGTGAAAACTGCCACCTGGACAAGTGTGCTGCCCAAGTTCAATCCAATAGAACACCTTTGGGGTATTTTAAAGAGAAAGTTGGCAAGCTGAAAATTGGCATCCTCCATGCCGAGGAGAACTGAGCCTGTATCAAAAATAAAGGTGGACATAGGAAGTGTGAAAAAAGATCTCGGTACAGACTCCTGATTGAGTTCCTACTGCTGGATCTGCATTTTTAACACAGCAAATCTACACTGGTAGTTTTAAGTAATGCAGCTACTGTGAGGTGGTATAGTTTAGAGTAATGTAATATCTATTGCCGTGCTGTACATGCATCGTTTTGCTGACAGTGTTTTGCGTTTGTGCAGGTGGCAGCACTCCGAGGAAGGGACCAGAACCACCACTGGACAGACGGACTCGAACTGATGTCACAACGCTGCTACCATCGGCAGCAGAGCCACCGAGGGGAGGGGAGGAAAAAAAAAAAGATGGAGGAGGAGGAGAGAGCTTCAGAATCATAGCGGCTGAAAACGCAAGAAAGACATCTCGCGCGCTGACGGATGAGTGTGTCGAACCTCGAAGCCTCCGAAGGGCATCACACCAAGGATGAAACCATGGCAACACACATCTTTTGTCCAGGCGGCGGCGGCGGCGGCGGCGAAGAGGATGAACGAAGCGGAGATCGACTGTCCCGGACGAACGGAAAGGAAACAGACCAGCTGAAAATGAATTTGCACTAGTGCTGGATGAACAAGCACACTAAAAAGACTGTATGTACGCTGAGTGGACACACTATAAACACACTTTGATCGCTCTTACTTCGGCACCTTAAGCAAATTTGGGAAAAAGATGGATATTGCACGGGGTGAGGGCGGGCGGGGGGGGGAAGATTTGAAAGTGTATGGTACTCGGCATCGCGGCTCCGGAGAGAGACGAGGAGCTGCTACCGAAGCGTAGCCGCCCGGAGCCCTAAGTAGGTCAAAATCGAACCCTCATTTTACTTGTTAAGCTTTTCAAAGTCACATTGCACCTTTGGGAAACGGCACGAGGAGAGGCGAGCCGGTTGAAAGCTGTTGAGACAGTGTTGGTAGGGGGTTTTGTTGTTTCCATCCCCCCCCCCACCACCTCCCCACTCCTTCACTTTACCAAGACAGTGTCGGCTATGTACCAGTGAATAGGCAGGGGGTGGGGGTGGGGAGGCGGGCTTAGCGATAGGAATTTTGGCATCGCGGCAAGAGAATTTCTAATGAGGTTTTAAGAAAGAGAGAAGTTATTTTTTTGAGAAAAGGGAGACAGCTCGCCCGCTAAAGAGATATATCCGCGATAGGAATGTTTAACTATTTTCAGTATTGCTTCCGGAGGTGTGCAGAGTGTTTTTGTTTACTCGGACTGCCTTTGAGAATGTCTCACTCGTTGCTTCGGAGCACTGACAATCAGAATGTCCTCGGGGTTGTTGTGGGGTGGAGGAAGAAAGAAAGAAAGAAAGAAAGGAAGAGGAGGAAAAAGGGAAATCGATTTGCCCCTAAATGCTCTGTAGAAGTGCCATGTCGTCTTGTGAATAAGCGAACTCATGCAGTCTTTAAAAAGCAATATCTCCTCTGATAAGGACTATATATCCGTTGGTTTTCTTTTTTTTTTTTTTTTTTGGTTGTTATTTTGTCTGTTTTCTTTTTAAGTTGTGAATATTCGAGGATCGGAGGTCGTTTGTTTTTCCTGTACAGGTGCATCGGTAGATCGTCTCATCTTTAGGAGCATCGGGCTAAGCGTTTAGCTTCATGTGAATGTACAGTCCATAGAGAGACCCTGTTTTCCTTCTATCAGCAGTAGCGTGTAAAATTAGTATCATACATGACAATACTATCCGGATTATACATAACAGATAATAATCAAATCCTTCATTTTACTAAGATGTTTTTAACAAACTATACAGCTGACCAATATATCAGACATTTCTCCTTGACTATGATTGTATATGATTTTTTTTTTGTTGTTGTCGTTTTTTGTTTTGTTTTTTTTTTGTAGAATTACATCGTTTGTCTTTTGTTTTTTCTAGCCGTTTTTTTTTGGTCAGACAATCAGTGACAGTGAATTAGTTTTTCCAGTGTTAAACTTCTGCTCTCTCTCTCTCTCTCTTTCAGTAGTGCGGCTTCTAATAACAAGCCAAGAAAGTGCAATTTCTTTGACTGTTTACATACTGTATGTATATTTTTCCTCTTTCCTTTTTTAAACTAAGAGCACTACATTATTGCCAGTGGATGATTAACTTTATAGCAAAGGTACAAATAAAGAGTTATTTATCTAGTTTGCATGACATGTAACCTTTGCCTGTTGCCTCCGATAATGTGCATCTGGAAAACAAAACATCAGAAGCAGTGATAACTTCAACGCCATAGAATGTCAGCTCCAACCTTTTGCCTCTATATCCATGATAATAAAAGCATTTTATGTCTACTAGTACTAAACCCTGCAGCCTCTCGGTGTTTCGGCCACAAGGCCTCCTTCTTGCTGTCTGACTGTGTGTGTGTGTGTGTTTTGCTGCAGTGATGTTAATCAGCTTGAGCTAACAGTGCTATCTAGTGGTGTTAGATCGCATATCTCGCACCGTGTTGTCCTCCATAATGACCCACAACGGAGGACGCCGTCAGGAGGAACACGGTTACAAGATGGGGGGGAGGGCTGCAGCTCGCTCCGGAGATGTTTCCTCCTCTCTCCGCCCTTCCGAGTGCATCCGGGGAGGCTTCTGCATACGTGAAGATTAAACTGTGACGTTGTTTTTTGCTGCCTCTGCAGTCCGACACGAGCAGGTGGATTCCTGGACGTGGAGTTTGTAGTGTGAAAGTGCAGCGTCACCTGAATGTCAGGTGGTTAAATGTTGCGTCACATCTCGGTAGCTTCTTCACTTCTGATCTGGACAACTAAAAACTAACAGTTTAGATTGACTATTAAAAATGCAGCCCCTACAGTAGGAACTCAATGCGACACAAGTCACTACTGAGATTCAGATCTTTCATTTGTATGTCAACCTTCATTTTTCAGGGCTTGTGTTGCTCCTCCTTCCTCTTTAAAATACCCTAAAGCTGTTCTACTGGATTAAATTCAGGACACATCCATGTCTACGTCATAGATTTCACTTTCTTCTTCTCCACTCGTGTGTTTTGGACGCTATCATTGCCGGAATCTTCCTTTTCTTCTTGTCAGCCAGTATTTTGGTTTATCCACAGACACTCATCTGTAAATGTCATCAACACCTTCTGCGCTAACATCACAGCTCCGTGCTTCACTGTCAGGACTATGCATCCACTGTGGTAGTCCTGGTCAGGTTCACACCAGGCACGCTGGACTCCATCTGAACCCAACTCATTTATCTTCATCTGACCAAAGAATGTTCTCCCAACATTCATCAGGCTTCTTTAGCTCTGTAGCAAAGTTACATCTTACAGTTTAAACTCTAAGCAAGCAAGGTTTTCTCTTAGCTGCCGAAGACATAATGAAGTGTTCTTCACTGTCAGATCTGTCACAGAAACTCTGATCCCCATTGATAACCTCTGTACCAAGTCTGAAGCAGCTGGATTGTGGAAGTAGTTCACTGTGTGTGGAGACCTTTTAGGAGGACGACCGCTGCAGACGCCATGAGGGGTTTTGGAAATGGACCCAAATGCAGCCACTAGAGGCAGGTATTGGAAACAAAACAGTACAAAAAAGAAACTCAAGTCCGTCGGAAGCTGGCAAAGATAACCACAAATGCACTAGCAAGGAAACAAACGTAAAGTAAAGAGAAATAAAGTACGAACCAGAGGCAGCTGAGGAGAAGTCAGGCAGGTGAACTTCAGGTAAGCGAATGTGCAGGTGGACCAGGTGAGCAGAAAGCATTGACAAGCAGGTAAAACTGGTAAATAAAAGAGGAAGATGCAGGACTACATGATATACACAGAGAACTAATGAGCAAACAAGACACAGGTGAAACTAAAAGGGGCGGGGCGAACTTTAAAAATGGAGGGAAACACACAAAGGAAGGAAGTCCCAGGGAAGGTAAATGACTTCAAAATAAAAGACGACATAACTAAAAAAGTAACATTAAACCACACAATAAGTGATTTCACAAAAGAAAATCAAAACCTAAAGACTAAGACAGCAACCATGATTAGTGGTACCATGGCTCTATACAAGTTATTTTCCACGTGGAGCCATGATGGAGACATAGAAGCAACTCATAGGGTTCAAAACTGAGAAATCTCTGGAGGAAAAACAAACAAATGAAGGAAGTAAAAGTCCCAGAGAAGGTAAATGACTTCAAAATAAAATGTGTAGTAGCTGAAAAGGGGACAAGGAACATGGAAACACAGAAGAACGGATCTAACAAAAGAAAAAACTAGAACTGAAACCTAAAGACCAAGACAGAAGCCATGATTAGTGGTACCATGGCTCCTTCAATACCTCCTGATTACTGCTGACACTGTGGTTCTACTGATTCATCTACCTGGATCCTTTTCCGTCTTTGTCAAGTTTTACAATTACATTTTTCAATTCCTATACAAATTATTTTCCATGTGGAACCATGATGGAGACATAGACACAATTCATATGGTCCAGAACAGAGAAAGTTCTGGAGGGAAAACACACAAAGGAAGGAAGTAAAAGTCCCAGAGAAGGTAAATGACTTCAAAATAAAAAATGAGGAAACTGAAAAGGGACAAGGAACATGGAAACACACAAGAAGGGATCTAACAAAACAACAAATTAACTCGAAACCTGAAGACCAAGACAACAGCCATGATTAGTGGTACCATGACTCTTTCTGTACCTCCTGATTACTGCTGACACTGTGGTTCTACTGATTCATCTTCCTGGATCCTTTTCCATCTTTGTGAAGTTTTACAATTACATTTTTCCGTTCCTATACAAGTTATTTTCCATGTGGAGCCATGATGTGGACATAGACACAACTCAAAGGGTCCAAAACGGAGAAATTTCTGGAGGGAAAGCACACAAATGAAGGAAATAAAAGTCCCAGAGAAGGTAAATGACTTCAAAATAAAAAATGTGAAGTAGCTGAAAAGGGAAAAAGAACATGGAAACACACAAGAAGGGATCTAACAAAAGAAAAAACTAGAACCGAAAGCTAAAAATCAAGGCAGAAGCCATGATTAGTGGTACTATGGCTCCTTCTATACCTCCTGATTACTGCTGACACTGTGGTTCTACAGTTTTTAATTCATCTACCTGGATCCTTTTCCGCCTTTGTGAAGTTTTACAATTACATTTTTCAGTTCCTATACAAGTTATTTTCCATGTGGAGCCATGATGTGAACATAGACACAACTCATAGGGTCCAAAGATGACAAAGTTCTGCTACTCGCACCTTATTTGTTAACCATGTTCATGCAGTTATAAGACTGACTTGTCTAGGTTGTGTGTCTGTAAATGCGTGTATATTCATTTTTTGTGGAGCCATGATGTAGACATACATATCTCATAGGTCCAAAACTGAGAAGGTAGAACCATGTTTGTGCAGGAAGGCCGACTTTTCAAAGTTGTATGTCTGTAAATGCAAATATATTCACATTTTTTACACTGAGTTGCTACTTTGGGGACTTCATTTTCAATATGGTCTTTGTTAAGTGTTTGTTTTTTATTGTTAATAAGAGGAAATACACTATAAGACTAGAAGAGGTGATGCAATTTTGAGTCATCTGACATTTAAGCGATGTTCTGCTCACTTCTGCTGCATATTATAGCATGAATTCTTGATGAACGAGGGTTGCAGTGCAAAAAAATACAAGCAGCCGCACCGGTTTGGTTTATACAGATCCTTTTATTTGGTGTATTTACAAACAAGCACATGCAGGAGGTGGACAGTGACTGACACTAGAGGGGCCACTCAACTATATGCAACAGTAGGACACCGGGGAGGTCTACGGGCTACATGACACCAGAGAGGAAGAGGAGGAAGAGGAGGGCACAGAAGTCATCGTTACACTTATGAGTGAAAGTGCAGGATGTGCAGACGCATCGAAGTGCTCTCGCTCATCTCTGCCTTCACCGCCACGTACGCCGCCGTGCGCACACTCTCACACATGAAGAAACCCAGATAGATAGAGAGACACTAGATGGGCCGGATACTCCCCTTTCAGAAACCTCAAGATCAATAAATAGCACACCCGATAAATAAACAGCTTCCAAACGATCTCAAAAACAGAACAATTAAACGTGTCTACTGACTATACCTCATCCACTTGATGGCATTTCATCATCAGGTACGAGTCGAGAGCACTGGTTTGACTCGATGCTACTGGACCGTAGCGCCAGTAATCTCATGCTACATGGCGTTGACACGATAACATGAGGAGACGTCGAAGAGCTGAGCTTTCCCTGATTTATTTATAGCGTTGAAATGTTCCCGCTGAATTCAGCGGAGGTCCTTTTAGTGTCAGCCTTTCCTCACCAGGCTCTTTTTGCACGTGTATATTTTTTTTGAAGCTGCTGTTTTATGGTTCGGAGGTCCACTTGCATGATAACACCAAATAAAAACAAAACAAAACACATTGAACCATATGCATAGTCATCAATACAGAGTCTAGAGAATAACTGATAAATATATGACACAAAGCAAACATCAGAACCAACATCCACCGATACCACTATCATCAATATCAATGATTATGATCAGCAAACATGGCGGGGAGATAAATACAAAGGCTGAGGTACGAGGTGAAGGCCAGCCACCAAACCCGCAGACTTTACCGTAGCATCTATGGGCTGTACACTACATCCGGGATTTTACCACCGCATCAAGTTCAGGTAGCGTCGAACGAGAAGCTGAGCACTGAGGGTTTTTTTTTTCCGCTCCGACCTCAGATGTCAGACCGCCACAGTGAACGCACAGTCCTGACAGTGAAGCACGGAGGCGGGAGTGTGATGATATGGAAGTGGTGGGGGGGGATGCATGAAAAAAGGTGTTTTGTGAGGTTCTGGACGAGGTTATAGCTACAGATCGCTGTTGTCTGGCGTCTTCTTTGCCTGCGCGGGATAAATATGTCTCCTGGCATTCGTTCGGAGCATAGCTAAATCTAATAACGTTATGAGTATGATGGCGAGACGACGGCGAAAGCACACGCGAGGGAAGATGGTGGATTTCAAACTAAACTTTTATGTATGACGAGAGATGAGTCAGTGCATTTAATCAACCACACTGATGCTTGTGTTTCACTATCTGCCGTCTCTTGATCGTCTATCTTTCTATCTATCTTGGTAATATCAATCTCAATTTATATACCTATATATATATATATTTTTTATGTATATTTATACAGTCAAATATAGTAGCAGAAACACACACGGACCAGGCGAGAGGGATGAGAGGTCATTAGGGGTCAACAGAACACAGGTCTACACGGCTACAATTCACTACATTACTACGCAGTATGCAACAGGGTCCGTGTACGTCGCGGCCATTTGCTTTCTTATTTTGAGATTTCAAAATAAAAAACGAAAAATGAACCATTTCCTGTTTTTTTCAGTAATTACACAAAATGAAAAACAGAAAACGGGCCATAATTCATTATTCATTATTCATTATCCGATTTAATTAGATGTGTTTGTAAATGGAAATTTGTTTTGGACCCAGCCTATAAATGATTCTTAACCCTGGTAATGAAATAAAAATCCCTCTGAATGCTCCGCTAAACTAAAGTACGGCAGAAAACACAAAAAAACCCCAAAAAACACCCCCCAAATAAAACGACGACTCAAGGCAGAAGCCCCCCACCCTAAGGAAACGTAAGGAAACCAAAAAGCAAAGCTATAGGAACAGAAAACCTCCAAACCTCCCCAAAAACGTCCCGAGAAGTCGCAGAACGCTAGCGATATAGCGCTAGCGTTCGGAAAACGTGCCCTAATTCATCATCCATTATCCGTTATCTCATTTAATTAGATGTGTTTGTAAATGGAAATTAAAATTAAAATACACTCGTGGAAAACTTATTTCTCTACTTCCTGTTGGTTTTGGCTCCATGACCCGTCTGACTTCTGATGAGGAGCTAGCGATTTAGCTAGCACCGGTAATTGGCGGAGCTAGCGATTTAGCTCTAGCTCCGCTGCTAGCGCTACTTTGCTTTCTGGCAAAGCTAAAGTAACAGAAAACCGCCAAACCTCCCCAAAAACGTCCCGAAAAGCAGCCGAATGCTAGCGATTTAGCGCTAGCGACGGAGCTAGCGGCACCACAAGGTTCCTCCAAAGGGACAAATAAACCCCACGCTGGTGAAAAGTCCACTGTGAAATAGTGAACAATGTGAGCCAAGCAACGTTTGGACCCCACAGTGGGTCTTCATCAGGCCACGGCACACAGCAAGGTCTGCTAACAGTGAGCTAACACTGGAGCTTTAGATACCAGATCCTTCATCATCAGAAGTCAGACGGGTCACGGAGCCAAAACCAACAGGAAGTAGAGAAATAAGTTTTCCACAGGTGTATTTTAATTTTAATTTCCATTTACAAACACGTCATTAAATCGGATAACGGATAATGGATAATGAATTAGGGCCCGTTTTCCGTTTTTCATTTTGTATTATCACTGGAAAAAAAAAAAAAGGGAAACGGTTTATTTTTCGTTTTTATTTTGAAATCTCAAAATAAGAAAACGAATGGCAGCCACGTACACGGACCCAGCAGGAGCTACGGCTCAGCACTCTGAAATGCCTTTTCTCCGCTCGATAACCCGCAAGCCAGCTGACAAACAGAGGCGCTAACGTGGCTGAAGCGAAGGCCGCCGAGTGCCGCCGCCGCCGAGCGCCGCCACCGATCTGAAATCTGCCGGAGGTTGGTCGGCCGACCGGGCGGGACTTCCTCTTTCAGATCGGTGGCCGAGCAGGAGCTGAGAAAACAGGCATTTGAAAAGGGATACTTCACTCAAAGACCAGGAGGCCCCCGGCTGGATTCCTGCTGCTGAAATCCACCAGTCGAATGCTACCAAACTGCACGGGTCGTGTTGGGGGGAGGCGGGGGAGGAGAGCAGCAGCCTGATGCATGGAAAGCAGAGCAGATGGCGCGACGCACTCGGACCGGAAGCAGCGTGAAATATCCCTCTCAGAGCAGCGCAGCCTCGCCGTAACCTCTCAGCACTCGCCTAAAATAGAGATAATGTTTGTATTCGTTTGTTTGTTTTTTCGTTTGTTTGTTTGTTTGTCGTGTTGATTCAGTGCAGCGGCCGTCGGGAATCACATGATGAGGGAGGTGTAGCCAATCGGCACCAGCCCCTCCCTGTCTCCCTGGCGACAGCGGATCCAGTCCTGGTCCACGCCTCCCAGCACCACCAGCTCCTCCCCTTTGTGGAAGCTGAGCTCGGAGGTTCCGGTTCCGAAGTGGTCGCACAGCGTTCGGACGGACCTGAAACACGAGAGACGTTAACCAGAATCTGATTCATAGGGAAGTTTTATTGGACCAGCAGGTTTATTCTGGCTGGAAGTGACATAAACAACCATCAAAAGACAATAAAACACTGTATTAGTGATTTCAAAGTTACATTTTAACCATTTCTGGTTATTATTTTTACATATTTATAGAAAATGCCATGTTCAAAATGATTCATAACCCTTTATTTTGATAAAATACAGATTCTATACTAAGTAAATGTGATTTATAGTGAATTTTTATTGGACTAACAGGTTTATTCTGGCTGAAAATGACATAAACAACCATCAAAAGACAGTAAAACATTGTGTTAGAGATGCTAATGATGAATTTTAACTATTTCTGCTTATATTTTTACATATTTATGGAAAATTCCATGTCTAAAATGATTCATATCCCTCTATTTGAGAAAATACAGATTCGATACGAAGCAAATGTGATTTAAAGTGGATTTTTTTTAGGCTAACAGGTTTGTTCTGGTTAGAAATGACATAAACAAGCAACAAAAGACAGTAAAACACTGTATTAGTCATTTTAAAGTTACATTTGAACTATTTCTGGTTATTATTTTTACATATTCATAGAAAATGCCATGTTCAAAATTATTCATATTATTTTGATAAAATACAGATTCTAAACTAAGTAAATGTGATTTATAGTGAATTTTTGTTGGACTAACAGGTTTGTTCTGGTTAGAAATGACATAAAAATCAGTAAAACACTGTGTAATATATGTTAATGATGAATTTTAGACCTTTCTGCTTTTTATTTTTACATTTTTCTGAAAAATACCATCTCTAAAATTAACCATAACACTCCATTTTGAGAAAATGCATATTTTATACTAAGTAAATGTGATTTATTGTGCATTTTTAAAAGGGCAACAGGCTGGAAATGACATAAACAAGCAACAAAAGACAGTAAAACACTATGTTAGAGATGTTCATGATAAATTTTAACCATTTTTGCTTCTTTTTAAAGACATTTTTATGAAATTTTCACATCTAAAATGATTCATATCCCTCTATTTTGATAAAATACAGATTCTGCACTACGTAAATGTGATTTAAAGTGGATTTTTAGGAGGCTAAGAGGTTTCTTCTGGCTGGACATGACATAAAAATGCGACAAAACACAGTAAAACATGATTTTTCCGAGATGCTAAAGATGATTTTTGCCAGCTTCTATTTATTTTTAAATCCTTTTTATTACAAACACAACGTCTGAAGTGATTCATGCACCCTGAAACTGCAGCTTCCCTCCCATTCTAATGTTTTAATGCACTTTGAACTGAGAGCAGCAGATGCAGCAGCTCTCTAGTCGGTTGCAAGTCGCAAAACGCTTGTTAGTACTTACTTTTTTAACGTTTTTAGAGACAATGCCACGTCCGAAATGATTCATATCCCTTCAGACGGTCTCATATTTTAAATAAAACGCAGATTCTACACTAAATAATTGTAATTTCCGAGCATTCTAATAAAACACAAACCAAAACTCACTTTAAATCAGAATTAAATGGCGTTGGGGGAGAATAATATCAGCCTGGACTGCACACAAACAGTAACGTCAGGCTGTGATGGAGGTCCGGATGAGTCACTGTCAGGATCGGTCAAAGTCACGACGATGAGTCACCGATAAAAGACAAAGGAGGATGAGAGGAGCTATTCTGGTGTCTGCTCCGCCCACGGGCTCCCCTGGAGGTGGACGGGAGCGATTCAACCAGAGGAGGAGACGAGACTCAGGCTGTTTGTTTGTTTGTTTGTTTGTTGTTTGGTGGACATGGATCTTAACGAGCTACACCCTGAACAGGATCGATGCTCTCAATTACTGGAATATGAAGGCGAGTTTGAGGCGCGTTGCTTAAAAATGAACCGTGTAGATTCAGCTACATTTTTCCTCACTGTAGGTTCGTTTTTCACTGCAACGTAAAGTCCTGTACCTCTATGGAAACAGCTCAAACATACCTAGAAGAAGACACGGCGCAGTAACGGGAAAAATGGCGGCTGTACATCCCAGAGATAATTAACTTCCCCCATGTCTCCAGCCTCTACAGACGTTTCCTCTCCACTCCGCTCATCAGCTGTAGGAAGATGTTCCTCCATGCTGGATGTATCTTTGAACTACTGTCTCCTCTGTTCACTGTTTCTGAGCCATGCTGTATTTATTTATTGATCCAGTAGGTTTTGGTTTTCCTCTCAAGATCATTTTGGATGTTTTTTCAATCATTTTAAGCAATTTTATGTCATTTTTTGACACTTTTTTCTATCATTTTAGACACGTTTAAGTCAATTTGGACCCATTTTTAGTCGCTTTGAAAAGGATTTTTTGTCACGTGACTGTTAGCCCCAGCTGACTCCATCATAGCTTCTCAGTTGCACCAAGGACTGAGGAATTTTTTGTTTTTTACAGAATCTGCTTGGTATGAACGGTTTATTTTTGGGCGAATTTCAAAATGAGACATGCAGAATTTCCGTGCTTATTTCTCCATAAAGATGTTCCACCATGCTGGATGTATCTCCATCTACTGTCTCCTCTGTTCTCTGTTTCTGAGCCATGCTGCATTTATTTATTGATCCAGTAGGTTTGATTTTCCTCTTATTGATCATTTTTGGACTATTTTTTTAGCCATTCTGGAAAAGTTTTGACCATTTCAGACACATTTTGAGTCATTTTTTTGATATTTTCAAGCGTCTTGGACGAGTTTGTGTCATTTTAGACCATTTTTTTAGCAAGTTTGGATAAGTTTATGTCAGTTTGGATAATTTTTGAGTCATTTTTAATATGAAAATTTAAATTTTTACAGCCTCTACTCTGCTCATCAGCTGTAGAAAGCTGTTTCACCATGCTGGATGTATCGTCCAACAACTTCCTCCTCTGTTCTCTGTTTCTGAGCCGTGCTGCATTTATTTATTGATCCAGTAGGTTTTATTTTCCTCTCAGCCTCTCTCTGGAAACACTGCCTGCAGTTCAGTTGTATATTTATTAAACTTTTGTCAGGCAACTCTTGGTCACAGTTGAATAGTTAATGGCTCCTCAGTTGCAATTAGGAGCACAGAATCATTAGTTTTATTTTAGTCAACATTTTATTTTGACAAGTCAACTGAAGAAATACTCCATTTTTCGGCTAAGACTTGGGTAATTTTCCTGACTAAACCACACATCCCACATGAGTAGTCCTGGATCCGTCACAATGGTAAAAATCCAACAAATTTTTCTGTTTTTATCGTTTCTGGCTCCGGTTAATGGTGTCATTTTGGTGATTAAAAAAAAAATTAATAACATGCATGTCTGGCCTTAAACACCGAGCTGGTTCTTTGAACAAACGCCACTTTACTTTACTCTGCTCTGCTGAAAAGTCCCAGAATTTTTGTCAGTTTTCTGTTTGTCGCAGCTGAATACCTAATGGCTTCATGATTAGGCCGAGGAGCACAGAATTTTTTGCTTTTTATAGAATCTGGTGAAAGAAAACGGTTTATTTTTGGTAAATTTTTAAACGAGATACATTTCTTTTACTGATAACGGGCGTCATTTTGGGAAATTTTAAACCTGCCATCGGGCTCAGAGGGTTAATAAAGTTCAATCTTAAGACAGTTACTTCCAAAGCTTATAAAAGGTGCCAAAATCCAAGTTTAATTAAAGCCGAATGAGTTGCTGTGATATTAGCTGTGAGCCAGTTTTATCACTTCCCACCCATTTGATTCAGTTTCAGCCGACCAGAATGCAAACTCCACCTCCACGCCTCCACCTCCACCTCCACGCCTCCACCTCCACGACTCCACCTCCCCTGTACCTGAGCGGTCGGGGTTTGTCCTTCATCTCCAGCGCCTCGACGTCCTTCTCCGGCTCCGGCTCGCTTTCCTCCGGCAGCTCCGGGGTTCTTCTGAGCGTCGGGGTGGAGCTGCTGCTCACCATCCGGGTCAAAGCGGTGACTCCGGGAGCCAACCACTGGGAGGGACGCCTGGGCGAAGAAACAACCGGCAGACCAGGGTCATGTACAGGTTTAACTTAGCCAGAGGAAGATCTCTAACAAGTAAAGTTCTGGTGCTGTTTGTGGTACGCATGCATCAAGAAAGTAAATGCAGCGGCATGTGAATCTCCATCACTGATGATTCGATACGCTACTGGCGATACGATACATTAGCGATACCCTGAAGCCCCCGACGATACGACGCGTTACGATTCACCCCTGTTCCCGATTCGATTTGATTGCGAGTCAACATGATGCAAAGAAATGATACCGAAAATTTACACAGGACATAAGGCTACGTTCAGACTGCAGGCTAAAGTGACCCAAATCCGATTTTTCCGCCCCCCTATGCGACCTGGATCTGATCTTTTCACGACAGTCTGAACGACACAGATCAGATTTTTTCAAATGCGACCCAGACCACTTGGATATGTGGTCCTAGATTCGATACGTATCTGATCTTTAGCCATGTGACTTCTGTCTGAACGTCCAGGTCGCATTTATCCGACTTACACGTCACTGATACACGACAAATGTCTCTATTCTGTGTTCAAGTAGGAACAAAAACAACCATGGTGGACAATAATGTGGAGTCCAGTCAGTGGAGGTTTCAGAGTTCATTAATATTTGGGGGGACAGCTCTATTCAGGACTAAAGGCCGGCGCACACTACAGCAGGGGTGTCAAACTCAAATACACAGTGGGCCAAATTTGAAAACCTGGACAAAGTCGTGGGCCAACATTGATATATATATATATATATATATATGTGTGTGTGTGTGTATATATCCATATATATATGTCCAGTTACTGACAAATATCCGAATATTTGGGTCGTGCAGTCGCGGTGGCCACGGCCGGGGGAGGCGGCGAGGGCGAAGGGGAAGTATTCGTCGGAGTCCGACGGCATCAGCGCGGATATGTCCTGCTGGTTGTGGCACAGTAGCAGGGTCCTGGCGTGCCGCTGGTGCAGATGCTCAGCCAAGCGGCGGCGGTGGCGAGGAGTGGGGGTGGTTGGGTCAGTAGTAGCGTGCGGTTGCTATGACTACTGTTAACAGAGGAGAGGGTGTCTATGGCATAGACATATATGTCTATGGTCTATGGGTCCTGTCCTGATTGACGCGCCAAAACAGAGCAGAGTATTCTGGGATTTGTAGTATAAGCGATACATATGCTGTATAATACTGGCGGGCCAGCTTTAGTAGTCATCTGGTATTACCTTGCGGGCCAAATATAATTACACCAGAGCGGGCCAGAGTTTGACATCTATGCACTACAGGATTATCAGGCCGGTCTTTGTCCCGATCTCTTCCTTACGATCAAGGCCTGATTGTCTGATGTTTGCAGACGACATGGTGTCTGATGTTCCTGTGGTTTGGGGTGAGTTACGAGTGATTCGATCCGCTCGGAAGGCCTCAGAAGGAGAGATCGTAGATGATGAACATGTTTGATATTAGCGACTATAAACCCTGTAGAGTGTGGGGGTTTCCTCCGAGAGCAGCCGAGCACGCTCAGTGTGTGATGTCACGTGTTTAAGCCAATCAAAACGCGAGCTGAGTCAGCTGACTGACGGAACAGGAAGTGAAAACAAACAAGTAGAGTTACCGTCGCTAAAAAATTAATCAGATTAATCATGATGATGGATTAATCCGCACTTTGACAGCCCCTTGGTTTGTCGCGGTAGAAATGTGCTTCCAGGCTTCCGTCCGTGGTCAAAACAAAACGCCAAGCAGTGACGGTGCGTTCAATGTGCCTCGGAAACGCAGGATAGAATGAAATACAACATCGATACAGGCGGACAGCAAACGACGCATCCACGGTTTCACCCGTCAGCTGTATCGACACAGGCTGAATGAATCGATGCACTCACATCGCACACGTTTGAATCTAGATACCGATTCGTATCGATGCATCTCCACATGCTTAAAATCCAGAGGAGCAAGTTGTTGGATGATGCATTCAGCACGGTGAAACACTTCTCTACAGCTGATGAGCAGAGCAGTGCTGTAAAAATGACATTAACCTGCCCAAAATGTTAAAAAAAAAGTGTCCAAAATTATCAAAAACTTGAAAAACAGCAAGTAAAGGTTGTAAAAAATGTAAGTCGTTCATTTTCTACAGGATGTGGTGCCGCCGTTGACGCTTCGAAAAAAAGTTGCTCATGTTGATTCAATTTTATTTTTCAGTTTCTGCACAATAATTAATCAAAGAAATTCAAGTGTAGCCTCGTCTTTTCTATGATTTCTGTCGTTCTAACTGTGTCCTGCTGCACAGAAGACATGTTTAGGTCCTCTGTACTTGTAGAAGTGGTTGCACTGTTTCCGTAGAGGTGCAGGACTTTATATAGCGGCAAAAAATGAACCCACAGTGAGGAAAAATGAGACAGGAGCGAAAAACAACGTCCAGAAACTGCTTGGGATTCAGAGGGTTGTTGTTGTTTTACCTAAGAAGTCCAATTACTGCATTCTAATTAACCAATAATCACGGTTCCACACCTTTATTCAGATTCGTTGCTCAGTGTTTGACTTATCGGGGCTTTGAGGGAGTGTTGAGTGCTGCAGGAGCACTGGGAGCAGAGTGTCGCTGCACGAGGACGCTGCTTCACCAAGAACAGCCTCAGAACTTTCCCATCACCCCTCATAGACTAAATATAATAAGAACCACACATGAAGTGTCTGACCTGGTGGGCGGAGTGTGACCCGTCGGGCTGGTGGGGCTCTTGGAGGCTCCAAACAGTCGGCCCAGACCCCAGGGCACCTGAGGGCCGCCGCTGACCGCAGTGTAGTCGCTCCCGGTCTGGGCCTGGAGGTCCGGCAGGTCCGCCTTGATCTCGTCCCTCTTCAGGGCGGACTGGCTCAGCTCGGCCAGGTTCTGGCTCAGTCGGCCTCCCCAGCGCATCACAGCCCCCCATCCCTGCTGGATCACCTGCAGATGAAGACGAACATCAGGACAGAACGAAGGAGCCAGAAAAGAACAGTGGAGTAACGTAATGTTCAATAAACCTGGTCTGTGCTATTTTTAATGGCAGTAAAACTTTCCTGGTCAAACATTACAGTCAGTGAGTAAATTAATACTTTATTTCTGTGCTTTATTAGATATCATATATAATCTAACAAACTGGAAAAATCTATAAAATAACAGTGTAAAAAATCATTTACCATTTTTCAGTTATTCATCATTTTCAAATAACAGCAAATATTTGTGAACTAATTATATCTTTTGCGTATTTAAATGCATTAAAATAGTAGAATTAAAAGGTCAAACTTGAAAGAATCGATTATCATTCGTAAAAATACACATTTTTGTGGACATTATTTACAGTTTTGGCCTGTTTTTTAGGCTTAACATGTGAATTAATACTTGTTTCTGTGGTTTTGCTGGACGTTACCTCTGATTTAACAAAATATGAAAAATCTGTAAAATACATGTAAAATAATGTTTTTTTTTTACTGATTTAAAAACATTAAAAATTGTAGAATTAAAATTCTTAAAAATACAGATTTTTGGTTATTAACAGTTTTGGCCTCTTTAAGGGAAAAACGTAAATGAATGTTTTTTTCTGCGATTTTGCTGAATATTATTGGTAATTTAACTGTGAAAATATTTAAATAACTGTTTAAAATGTGTTTATATTTTTCATTTCTTAATTTGCATAATTTCCCCTCTAAATAGAGGCAAATATCTGTAAAATAAGGATATTTTATTGATTTTAAAACATTAAAAATACTGTAATTTAACATTCAAACATGATAAAAAAACAAAACAAATTACAATTAAAAAAAATACAAATATTTGATTATTTACAGTGTTGGCCTGTTTAAAAGAATTTAGAAATAACTAACTATTAATAACTTTAAAATAACTATTTCAAATGTATTTACATTTTACATAATTGTCAGAATTTTCCGACCAAATAACGGCAAATTTCTGTAAAATAAGAATATTTTTTGTTGATTTAATTACAGTAACCAGGGTGGAATTTTAAGGTCAAACATCGTAAAAGAACAAATCACTAGTTGTAAGTATTTTTTTTTTTTTTTTTCAGAGTTAACATGTAAATTATTGCTTTTTTTCCTGCGGTTCTTCTAGATATCATCTGTAATTTAACAGGAAAATCTCTAAAATAACAGTTTAAAATGTATTTACTTCTCTGTTTTTAATCTGTAATTTATTTCCTTTCAAATAACAGTAAATGTCTGTAAAATTAAAATATTTATGCTGATTTAAATACAGCAATTTTAATGTGAAATGTAGCAGAACAAGTGACCATTTGTGAAAATGCTGATCTGGTCTGTTTTCAGGGTTAACAGCTAAATTATTACTTTTGGTTTCATGATTTTATTAGATATTATCTGTAATTTAATAAAACAGGGAAAATCTATGAGACACCAGTGAATTGTTCAAAAAGTTACACATAAAAACTGTTTTAAGATGTGTTTTTTTACAGTGTGGTCCTAATCAGGTGAGCAGGTGATGCTACCTGTCCTGCCTGCTGAGCGAAGCTGTCCTCCTCGATGGTAGGAGGCAGCAAACCTCCGATCTCCTTCTCCTGGACCCACAGCAGCTGAGGACTCGTCTGGGCCAGAGGAACCGGAGCTTTTAGAGCCGCAGCGTCGCCGTTCATCAACCCCGAATCAGCCGAATCTGTAGCCGCCTGGTGCTCTGGACTCCCAAAGTCCACATCTGAGAGGCTCTCTATGTACCTGCCGCCCGCGATCTGGGACGGCCAGGTCTTGGCCGGCGCCTGGAGTCCGGCGTCCTGCAGGGGCGGGGTGGGGATCTCTGGCCTGAGGCTGTCGGGCTCCAGGTGGTGGTGCTGGAAGAGCAGGTCCAGGTTGAAGGTGAGCAGGCTGAGCGGCTGCAGCACCAGCAGCAGCTCCTCGAACAGAGGCTGGCAGGGGGTCAGCGACAGGCGCATGAAGGAGGAGGGGCGGTAGTACGTCTCCAGAACATCTGGGATCAAAATAACAGAGGTTTCACAGGAGATACATACATGTATTCACTAAACTATAACAGAAGCTGGAGCGGAAGGAAACTCACCAGTGCAGGACTGAAGGTGAGACAACCAGGAGTCGAGAAGTTTGGTGCTGGAAGACAAAAATAGAGAGATGAAGAATAATGAGGAGGCAAGGAGAATATGAGGAAAGGAAGTACTGCAGTATTAGTGCAGTAATCAGTCCCTCCAGGAATTCACGATGCTGCAACAATTAATGCAAATTTAACCAATCTCCATGAATTCTGCACCACCTTCCAATTTCGTCCAATCACCCCGACTTTTCCGCAATTTTGTCCCGCCTCCCGTGAGTTCCACCAATCACAGCAGTCCCCAGTAATGCACGTACGTCACCGGATTCACTTCCTTGTTTATGGTTTGAAGATACAGATGCAACAAAAACTACTGCAGAACAATCCCCTGATGTTCTTCACCAAAGCGGAGCTAAACTGTTTTCACCCCGTGGAATATTGAGGTGGAACACAAACCAAAACCATCCACTGACAAACACTTTTCTACCGTAAACATATCAGGAGAATGGGTGAAACCAGCGGACCACAGACCAGACAAACCACCGTGATGAAGCTGCTGCATCCAGATCTGTGGCAGCACTGAAACAATGGAGGTCAGTTAGATTCATTAACTGACGTGACGAGCTGTGAGCGTGTGTGTGTGAACACGCGTGTGCCAGGATGTGAAATTAACTTTTTAAGCTTTTAAAATGTTTAATGAATTAAACAAAACAAAGAAAAAAAAGCAACTTTTTAGCAATTTTTTACCGTCTCCCGCAATTTCATCTACACAAATACGCTTCAAACATCGCAATTTTTTAGAAAAGCTGCCGCGAATTCAGACATTTGAGGAGCAACAATCTGGAAAAACGCCCATGAAATCCTGGAGGGACTGGATAATGAATTATTTTACATGTGAGAAGCAAAAAGGGATGAACCCCCTCGAACAGGGGGCTCCAGGGAACCCTGACCTCTAAAAATGGTAAAGAAAGCATCTTTAGCAAAGTAAACCGACCAACAGATTAATAGAAAAGTGACATTTCTACCATCGAAAACAACAAAACAAAAGCAGCTGAAATGTCGGCCATGACAGTTTAGTGCTTTTAACAACAAACCCATTGGCCTCGTGATCCTCTAAGGATAGTTTTTAAGCCAGTTACTGAGACAAACTAGTCTGTTTTCAGAGCTCAAGGCTGCCCTTTTCTTTTGAATTATCAGAGCTGGACCCGAATATCTGAATATTTGGTCGTTGTCGTGGTATCCGGATAATAATTTTGAGATCTGAATACTCGTGCGTCGCCTCACAGAACTTGCTATTCGGACGTTTGAACATAATTCCTGTGCATCTTCTTCGCGGCTGGCAAACGAACTTTAGGTGCATTATAGCGCCACCTACCAGGCTGGAGTGCAGCATCAGTGAGCCAGAAATGAGGGAACTGAGAAAGAAATTAACGCGTTAAAGTTTCAGCCATGATAAAAACACAAAGCTGACTCTGTTTTTTTTACTTTGACATGCTTTTCTATCTAAGATATGAACCAAACCTGAGCTTCAAATCAAGAGTCTTCGTCAAAATCATGTTATTCCACATCTCGTGCCCAGAATAAACCAGTAGATGAATGTAAATTCTGCACTTCTTGGTGCAAAAGAAATCCAGCTTTAGTTTTATTATCTCGGCTAAGGAGGTTGTGCTTTTGCTGGCGTTGGTTTGTTTGTCTGTTTATTTATTTTTTTGTTTGTGTTCAAAATAACTCGGATTTGGATGAAATTTCCAGGAAATGTGTGAAATGCGACAAATGATGACATGTTGGGACTGATCCGGATCACCGTCTGGATCCAGGATTTGTTTTTAATTTAAGGATACTTAGTCGTTGGTAGATTGTGTTGGGGGTGGACTGAAGCTGCTTGGTGGAGGTCTGCGCTCTATGAGTGCTTTTCTACTTTTATTTTTATCTACCCAAAGTTGAAACTCTGTGCTGTTGGAAAGCGTTTTGAGTTTTTGACACCGGAGTTGGCAGGTCCACATACTAGAACCACGGCGGCGTTCTAGAGCAATGGCAGTGCTCGGCGGCGCTCGGCAGCGTTCTACAGCCTCGGCGGCACTCGGCAGCACTTGGCAGCGCTTGGCAGCGTTCTACAGCCTCGGCGGCGCTCGGCGGCATACCACAGCGCTCGGCGACACTCGGTGGCACTCGGTGGTGCCCGGCGGCGGCATGCAGGACTGTTTGAATATCAACATTATTATCCCAATACCACCACAACCAACCATTATTCAGATATTCCTATATTCTGGACCAGCCCTAATATTCCGTTTGTAAAGCAGCTAAGCTACCATACTGTTGGTTAGCTAACTTAGCCACTCTAGGCTACTTGGAACTACACCGTACTTGGCCTTAAGGTCAGCCTTATTCCATCTTGCTCAAATCTCCTGCTGCTTATTTCTCGTCTCAAAGCTGTAAATTGGGACGTCTTGTTCAAACTAAGTAGTTGTTTTTCACATAGAGCTGTTTGTCCTCAAACGCAGCTGCAACAGAAGTCCTGTTTAGCAAAACCAAACCAGATTCTCCAGAGGAACATTTCTGGTTTTATCCTACTTATTTTATCCTCTGAGCATCCTCCAGTTAATCTGTTCAGAATAAAGAACCAACATATATTTCTGTGCAGTGGTCATTGGTAGATTGTGTTGGGGTGGACTGAAGCTGCTTGGCGGAGGTCTGCGCTCTATGAGGGCTTTTCTAGTCTTTTAAATGATTTCTGGCCTCATGATTGTTTTCTGCTGCACAGTGGACATTTCTGATTTCTAGTCCTGGTTGTTCTGTTTCCATAGAGGTGCAGGACTTTCTACAGCAGTGAAAAATGAACCTAGAGTGGGTAAAAACATGGATTTAATAGGAGGTCGTTCTTACTTCAGCAGGCCGAGGAGGAAGGCGTTGAACCTGTGCTTGCTCTGTCTGAGCTGCGGCAGCTCGCCGACACGGACTTGTAGGTTGAACAAGGCTTGAGTTTTAGGACCTTGAAAAATTAGAGGATAAAAAAAGACATAAAGAGGAAAAAAGAGAGAGAGAAGATCAATGGAGGAGCCTGGCACTCGTACGCTGATCAATATCTGCCATCTGTTGTTCACTTTATTCAGCATTTGAGACAATAAAACCAACAAGGATTGAGTTTAGTGTTCATCCACCAGCCAACAAAACTCATGTTTAATATCTAGACTACCTGGCCTGGTGGAGGCCTGGACCAGACCCCAGGCAGAGTTTGGCCTCCTGCCTGCAATCAGGTCACTCTGGTGGGGCTTGAGGCCGTCGGTCAGCAGGCTGTGGAGGGCGGGGCAGAGGCACTGCAGCACCAGGCGGCCCAGAGATGGATTTATGGCGCTGTCTCCTGATAAGGCCTGAGGATAGAGGAGGAGGAGGAGGAGGAGGAGGAGGAGGAGGAGGAGGAGGAGGAGGAGGAGGATGGGATAGGAGGAAGATGCGCAGTCATTGGGAGGGAAGAGGAAAATGGGACACATGGATGGGAGGTTTAAGAGATGATGTGATGAGAGATGATTTGGGAAAAGGCAGAGTGGAGTTAGTCGATATGGAGGCACTCGTCTGATTCAGAGATTGGATTATCTAAGGAGATTCTAGTACCTTGTTAACTGAGAAAGACTGAGGAGAGACAAACGAAACAAGAAGGGAGGGGAGAAGCATCGATTTAATACACAAAAACATGCGGTCACAAGAGGCTGATGCACAGTAGACAACAGAAGTCAGTTCAATATCAGTAAAATATCAAATGACTCATGACTATAACACCTCTAAACACCTGAGTATGTTCTGTTATGAACAAATCAAATACTTTAAAATGTCTATATTGTAAATTCAGACCCCAAACTAGAAACTCAGTGCAACAAAAGTGTGATTTCCAATCAGTCTAACTGCATAAACATGGTTCTAAAATGAGCCGTGAACAGAAGAACCTTCTCAGTTTTATGCACTGTGTCTATCTATGTCTGCATCATGGCTCCACATGGAAAAGAGTTGAACAGAGGAAGTGAGAAATCTGATTGTCGGATTTCAAAAAGATGGAAAAGGAAGATCAACTAAAACACAGCAAGTACAGTAGTAATAAGGATGCATAGAGGGAGCAACGGTACCACTAATCATGGCCGTTGTCCTGGTCTTTTTGTTTTGGTTCTATTTTTATGTTTATCTGCATGTCTACATCATGGCTCCACATGGGAAATAATTGACAGAGAAACTTCACTGAGAAAACATCAGTGAACCACAGTGTCAACAGTAATCAGGAAGTATAGAAGGAGCCATAGTACCGCTAATCATGGTTGCAGTGGTAAAAACATGAAAAGTGTCTGATTTCCAGCTTTCTGCATATTTACTATGTGCATAATTTAACATAAATGGCCCAAAGTAGAAACTAAATGCAACAAAAGTGTGATTTCCAATCAGTCTAACTGCATAAACATGGTTCTAAAATGAGCCGTTACCAGCAGAACCTTCTCAGTTTTATGCAGTGTGTTTATCTATGTCTGCATCATGGCTCCACATGGAAAAGAGTTGAACAGAGGAAGTGAGAAATCTGATGTTGAGACTTTAAAAAGATGGAAAAGGATCCAGGGAGATCAACTAAAACACAGGTGCAACAGTAATCAGGAGGTACAGAAGGAGCCATAGTACCACTAATCAGGACTGTTGTCCTGGTCTTTGGGTTTTGCTTCTAGTTTTGTGTCTATGTCTGCATCATGGCTCCACATGGAAAAGAGTTGAACAGAGGAAGTGAGAAATCTGATGTTGAGACTTTAAAAAGATGGACAAAGATCCAGGAAGATCAACTAAAAACCACTGAACCACAGTGTCAGCAGTAATCAGGAGGCATAGAAGGAGCCATAGTACCACTAATCATGGCTGCAGCGGTCGTCCTCTTAAAATGACTCCACAGACAGTGAACTACTTTCACAATCTAGCTGTGAAAAACAGACAGCGGCTGCTTCAGACTTGGTACAGGGGTTATCAATGGAGACCAGAGTTAGTGTGACAGATCTGACAGTGAAGAACACTTCAGAACATCAACCTCTATGGATGGAGGACAAGAAGAAACACCTTTACTTGCTGTTTGACACAAAACTTCCAGATGAAACTTTGCTAAAGGACATGAAAAGAAGCCTGATGAATTCTGGAGAACATTCTTTGTTCAGATGAAGATCAATAAGTTGGGCTCAGATGGAGTCCAGCATGTTTGGTGTGAACCTGACCAGGACTACCACAGTGGATGCATAGTCCTGACAGTGAAGCACAGAGGTGGGAGTGTGATGATAGATAAAGGAGTTGATGACATTTATAGATGAATGTCTGTGGATAAACCAGAATACTGGCTGAGTTTCTTCTTTTTTAATTTTATGTAACTGTTTAACTTAGAAAACCTGCAGTCTAGAGGTGATAAAATGTTGAATCATCTGACATTTAAGAGTTATTTCACTTGAGCTGGACTCACTTCTGTTGTGTGTAGAAACACTTCTTGATATTTAAACTCAGAAAAACCAACGAGCTCCATCAGAAGAGTGAAACTCGAACTGACCTTCTGAACCACAGTCCGAGACGAACTGAACTGGGCCAAGACGGCTTCGACCGCGACGCTGACGGCGCTGACCAGGGCTGCAGAGGACGACAATGAACCGCAGTTAAACAGAGCAACAGGTAAACAACAAGTAAACAAACAAACAAACAAACAAACCTCTCTTTTCCTGCAGGCACAGCGAGGACAGGCCGACACCTCTCATCGGACGCCTCGCATCCTCGCCCATCCACGGAGCTTCGGTCTTCTGCACGGAGCCGGCGAACGACACGCTGCGAACAGCTGACGGCAAAAAAAGAGCAAAGAGTCACCGTGGAAACATTTAAAAAGGCCGATTCCACAGAAGCAGAGTGAGTCACCAGCGACTGCAACTCAGACACCAGTGTGTTATTAGTGGGAGCAGCTGAGCGGTGAGGATGCAGATGGAAGCAGACGACAGCAGACAGAGTGTGAGTTACGTCCTCTAAAGTCTACAGCGGTGAGATTTCAACATCTGGACGACTTTCCTTCTGCATCTGGGCTGATGGAGGATCCCACTCAATCACCCAGACTCTCACAGGAACACAGATACTAAGATTCACACACACTTAACAACCCTCTGAACTCCTCTACTGATGAAAATCGCAGCAACTGCTCATTTTATCAGAGCCAGGCACCGCAAAAACACTAATAATGTCCAATTCTCAGCTTCCTGGCAGGTTTTCTTTTTAAAAAATCACAGAAATTAACCAATTTATCAGAGTCAGAAACTATAAAAACATGGGAATAATCCAATTTCTATCTTTCTGGTCTGTTTTCTTTTAAAACAACTGCAAAAATTAGTCATTTTATCAGAGCTAGAAACTGTAAAAGCATGGAAATTGCCAGATTTTCAGCTTTCAGGTGCAACTTCTTCTAAAAAAATCCCAGAAATTAACCTATTTATTTGTTTATTTTATTATATTTAAAGTCAGAAACTCTACAGACACAAAAATAGTCCAATTTTCAGCTTCCTGAGATGTTTTCTTGATGAAAAATCTCAAAAATGAAACAATTTATCAGAGCCAGAAACTGTAAAAACAAGGAAATAGTCCCATTTTCAGCTTCCTGAGATGTTTTCTTTTTAAGAAATTGCAGAAACTAATCAGTTTATCTGAGCCAGAAACTATAAAAACATAGAAATAATCTGATTTCTGTCTTTCTGGTCTGTTTTCTTTTAAAACTATTGCAGAAATGAGTCAATTTGTCAGAGTCACAAACTCTAAAAACATTTAAAAAAAACGTCAGATTTTCAGCTTTTTGGCAAATTTTCTTTTTTAAAACTACAGAAAGGAGTCAGTTCATCAGAGCCAGACACTGTAAAAACACAAAAAATGTGTTTTCTTTATAAAAAATCACAGAAATTAGCCAATTAATCGGAGTCAGAAGCGATAAAAACATGGAAACAGTCCAGTTTTCAGCTTTCTGGTAACAACTTTTAAAAAACACTCATTTATCAGAGCTAAAAGCTGTCAGAACACAGAAATAGTCCAATTACCAGCTTTAGGTTTTCTTTTTCTTTTTTAATTGCAAAAATAAGTCAATTTGTCAGAGTCAGAAACTAAAAACCTACAAACTGTCATACATTCAGCTCTCTGGGACGTCTTCCATTTTAAAAATCGCACAAATTATTCAATTTATCAGAGCAAGAAGCTGTAGACACACAAATAATGTCCAATTTTCAGCTTTTTGTCAGGTTTTCTTCCAAAGAAATCAGCAGAATCGCTCAGTTTATATGAGGCACAACCTGCAAAACCATAAGAACTGTCAGATTTTCAGCTTTCTTGCACGTTTTTCCTTTAAATGGCAGAAAATACTCAATTTCTCAGAGCTAGAATCTGTAAACAAACACAAAAAATACAGGTTTTCAGCTTTTTGGCAGGTTTTCTTTTAAAAAAAAATCCTAGAAATTACTGTTTATCAGAGCCGGAGACTAAAAGCATGAAAAAGTCTCCAGTTTGCGTTTTTTCGGACATGTTTTCTGATAAACTGAATCCTCTCTGAGAGCCACAAACTAGAAAACCACAGAAACTGTCGGCTTTCTTTTTAAAAAAACCTCAAAAATCATCCAATTTATCAGAGCAGCAGCTGTAAAAACATGAAAACTGTCTGATTCTCAGCTTCTGACCTGCAAAATGCACCAAAACCTCAGCTTCAAATCCTGACGATTTATCAGAATCCCTTTATTCAACATGCCGCATTTAAAAAATTGCCAAAAATAAACTGTTTGCATGAGCTGGATTTAATAAAAAGTGAAAAATTTTGCACTTCTTGGCGCAAAAGTGAAGCCATCGTTGACTCAGCTGCAACCAACAGTGGCTTGACAAAAAATCTGTGACTTTCCAGCTGAAGTTCTGTCGTTCTAACTTCATCCTGCTGCACTTCTTCATTCTCTCTCCTTCCTCGTGGTCGCTCTGTTTCCACGGAGGTGCAGGATTTTATGTCGCAGAGAAAAATGAACCCACAGTGAGGAAAAACGAGGCGCCCAGAAGCTGCTCGGAGTTCAGAGGGTTGATAAAAACGCACACAGGAGGGAACGACTGCAGGAGCTTCTGCTAGAATCAGGTCAGGTGGAGTCACACGCGTGTGCAGGAGGCAGGAGGCGTGTTCAGTGTCACGTTTATACAGCAGGGGTCATATAAACCAGTCAGACGGATGCAGGCGTGTCGGTGATCAGGTGGACTGACTGGACGAACACGACGACGCAAAGCACTTTTAAAATCACAGAGCAACATCAGTAAAGCATGTTTCCACCTGGACACAGCATGCAAACACAACACCAGACAGACAGACAGACAGACAGACGGACGGACGGACGGACGGACGGACAGACAGACAGACAGACAGACAGACAGACAGACAGACAGACAGACAGACAGACAGACGGACGGACAGACAGACGGACAGACGGACAGACAGACAGACAGACAGACAGACGGACAGACAGACAGACAGACAGACGGACAGACAGACAGACAGACAGAGAGGATGATGGGATTGACTGCAGACACAGGAAGTGACAGGAACAGCTGTTTAGTTTCTCAAGCGCAGATTTGAAAGGACGGCTCAGACGAGACGGATCGGACGACCTCCGAGGAGCAGCTCCGATTTATAAACCAGCTGCACTGTAAAAAAACGGACGTCTTCTAACTGGATTTTTTATTTGCTGTTATTATAAAGATGCTCATAGCTTTTTTTATCCTACAGATAATGTCGAGTGAAATCATAGAAAAAATAATTAATTTACATGTTGACTGGTAGTACGGCACACAGATGATTTTTTACAGTGTGCGACCATAAGTCTACACTGTTAAACTGGATTTAAATCAGCAAAAAGTATCATTATTTTATTTATAAGAAAAATTATACATGTTAAGGACTGAAAATGCTAAATATTTCTAATCACTGTTATTTAAAAGATTTTTCCTGTTTTGTTAAATTAAAAATAATAATTAGTAAAATCACAGAAATAATTTACATGTTAATTGTAAAAAAAATAAAACTGTAAATAATCAGAAATGTGTATTTTTTAAATGGTAATTTGTTCTTTTACAAAATGGGATCATTAAATAATACTTTTAAACATTTAAATACACCAAATAAATATTATTATTTAATTATTATTTGCTATTGTTATTATTTGAAAGATAAATTATATATATTAGGAAATTTAAAAAAACACACATATAACTTCTTGTTGTTTTACAGTATTTCTTTTTTTGTTAAATACAGATAATATCTGGTAAAAATAAATAATAATTTACTGAGTCTACATCTACAATGTGTATTTTTATAAATGTTAAGTTGTTCTTTTACAAAATGGGGCCATAAAATTACAGTTTTAATCTGTTTAAATCCACAAAATAAATAATATTATTACTTAACAGATGTTTTTATTTGCTATTATTACTATTTGAAAGAGAAAAATATACAATAAAAATAAAAAATAAAAACACAAAGAGCTTGTTGTTGTTTTACAGCATTCTTTCTTTTTTGGTTCATTACAGATAATATCTAAAGAAAGTAAAAATAAATAATGATTTACTGTCTACTTTAAAAATGGGTGTTTTTTTTATTAATGTTAATTCGTTCTTTTACAGTTTTCATGTATTTAAATGCACAAAGTAAATATTATTATTTAACAGATGTTATTATTTGCTATTATTACTATTTAAAAGAGAAATTATATACATAATAAGAAATAAAAATAAAAAATAAAAACAGATTTATCTTTTTTGGTTAATTACTGATAATAATAAAAATTTATAAATAAATAAATAAATTACTGAGAACAATGTCTACATCAAAAATGAAATGTGTATGTTTATAAATGATCGTTTGTTCTTTACAACGTCTGACTATAAATGTATTTAAATCTGTCAATAATATTATTAGAGATATTTGCCGTCATTTGAAAGAGAAAAATGTGTTAAATTATAGATAATATCCAGTAAAATAACAGAAAAACTATTATTTTATTTATTGATTATCAAAAGTGAAACAGGCCAAAACTGTAAATAATTTCTTAATATTTTTAAAAATTATAATTAGTCTCTTTACAATGTGTGCATTAAATTAGTGTTTATGTGTATTTAAATCAGCTAAAAAATTATTATTATTTTATAGATATTTGCCAAAATTTTAAATAAAAAATGTGCACAGTATTTACATAATTGTTATTTTGCAGACTTTGCATGTTTTGTTAAATTACAAATAATATTTAATATCTAGTAAAATAACAAAAAAAACATTATTTACGTATTAATTGTGTGTATTATCATTTTACAAATATTTGCTTACATGTTAAATAAAAAAGTGCAGATTATTTACATAATTTTTGAGTTACATATTTTATTAAATTACAGATAATTTACAGTAAAATGACAGAAAAAAAACTATTATTTACATATTAATTGTAAAAAGTGAAAAATAATGTCGTCATCAAGCACCTGCATTTTAAAAAATGATAATTAGTTTCTTTACAACACTTTAAATTAAATTACACATTAAATTACAATGTTTAGCTGTATTTAAATTAGCTAAAAATTATTACTATTATTAATTAATTATTATTTTCCAGATATTTGCCAATATTTTAAATAAAAAATTACATAATGTTATTTTAAATACTTGGGATGTTTTGTTACGGTTAATATCTATTAAAATAACAGAAAAAAATAACTATTAATTTGTACGTATTATTATTTTACAGACATTTTCCAATATTTAAAAGAAACATGATTTATATTAATGACTGAATTTTTTAAAATTATTGTTATTATTTTTTAAAACAGCAGTTTTACAGTTTCAGTCTATTTAAATCAGTTAAAATATTCATTATTTCACAGATATTTATTATTTTTTTTACCAGATTTTCACCACTGCCCCCAGATTTTCAGTTTTTGGATGTATTTTCTCTCTACAGTGTTCGGTTACCTCGTCCTTCAAACCTGTAAATCTCCAGGGCTGGAAAGGAAAAGGAACAAAAAGGCCGAAGCAAAGACAGAAACGACACACAAACATGCTCGATGTCAGACGAGGAGCGAGGAAGAGTAGAAGATGTCTGCAGAGAGTCTTACTGGCCAGGCGTGGCTGCGGAGGAGGAGCCCGGTACGGTTTGGGGGGGAGGGGAGGCGCTCTGGGGGCGACGGGAGGGTAAAGGTTGGGGTAGTAGAGGGGAGCAGCCAGGGCGGGGAGGGTGTGGGAGCGGGGGAAGAGGGGGGAGCTGAGGCAGGAGCCGGCGGCGCCCGGAGGGGGAGCTCCAGAGCGCCGGGGAGGGGAGAGGGCGCCGATGGGGGAGAGGCGGGGAGGAGCCCCCCGGTGCAGAGGGCAGTTCTTGGGGTGGTACAGGAAGTAGGCGGGCAGAGGGGGGAGCTCTTTGGACGTCCTCGCCTTGGCCGGCTCTGAGCGCAGCGAGTCTGCAGCAGCGGCGCCGCTTGAAAACGTCATCATGACGTCGATGTTCTTATACGGCGTGGTGCCGCCCGCTGCCTCAGAGCCCCGCCCCTCGTAAAGGGAGTCAACGTTACAGGCCGAGTCGCTCATAGGCCGAACGTCTGAAAGTGGATTAGAGTCATCCTCAAAGTCGAGAGGAGAGTCAGATTTAAACAGGGAGTCTCTAGAAGGCGAGTCGGCAGCGGGGGCCCACGGAGGCCTGCAGCGCCCGGGTGGGGACTCTCGGCCTACGTGGCTGCAGGGTCGAGGATCTGCAGGGGGCTGGGAGGGGCAGAAGCCGGGGCGGAAGGGAGGCAGGGCGGCGTGGTGGCGGCGGTGGAGGAAGTAGGGCTGGGAGGACTGGGAGGGCTGGGCGAGGGAGAGCGGGGGTGAGGAAACTGCTCGGTTTGAAAGGGAGGCGGGGCGGGAGGGGGGGAGGTTAAAGCCGAGGGATGGTGGGGGGGGGAGAGAAGCCGTGGACAAACGATGGAAACAAACCGAATGGGATGGAAGAGGTGAGGAAACAAGAGTAAAAGAAAGAAAATGAGGCAGAGAGATGGGAAAGAGAGAGATGCAGAAAATGTTAGTGTCTGTCGAGAAAAATGCAGAATCCATCATCATGTAACAACATGCAGGACTGAACCTCTGAACCCCAAAACATGGTGCAAGAAAATAATCTGTAATCAGAGAGAGAACCTGGAAAAACAGGAAAATTTGTCAGATTTTCAGCATTTTAACAGCGCTAGAACTAATCTTATGTGACCTGCAGCTCAGTCAGGAAAATTATTTAAACCTCAGCTTAAATCTGTAAAAAAAAAAAGCAGTTTGCAGTTATTAGATTCTGTAAAAACAAAAAATGCTGCGCTCCTCTGCACAACTGAAAAGCCACGAATGACTCAGCTGTGACCAAAAGCAACATTACAAATATTCTGAGAGTTTTATGTTGAACTGCAGGCAGTGTTTTGACTAAATTTATCAGCCAGAAACAGTAAAAAAATGGTCTTTCAGCTGATTTTGTGCGACGTCAGTGAGGAAATTTAACCGAATCTAAGCCTGAAATCAGTTTATTCCCTCAAAATCGCTGCATTTCACGTCTCGTTTAAAAATTTGCCAAAATTAAACCGTTTGCACTAAAAGGATTCTGTAAAAATCAAATAATTCTGTGCTCCTTTGTGCAACTACAAAGCCATGAATGACCCAGCTGTGACAAACAGTCAAATAACAAAAAATTCTGTTTCCAGGCAAACTGAAGGCCGTCTTTATGCAAAATTGATGTCAGTCAGGAAACTAAAGGAAATCTAAGATTAAAATCAGTTTATTTCCTCAAATTCACCGAATTCTAAATGTCTTATTTTAAAAAATTGCCAAAAATTAATTGTTTGCACTAATTAGATTCTATGAAAAACTAAAACTTCTCGGCTCTTCTGTGCAACTAAAAAGCCATGACTGACAGAGTTTTGACCAAAAATCACGTCACAAAAAAATGGTGAACTGCAGGTTGTGTTTTCACAAAATTGCCATAAGGACAATTTATTAGCCCGAAACTGGAAAACCACAGAGATTTGTTGGATTTTAAACCTTCAGATGGTCTTTTAACTGGTTTTGTGTCACATCAGTAACCAAAATTAACCAAATCTAAGCTTAAAATCAGTTTATTTCATCAAAATCACTTTATTCGACGTGTGTATCAAAAGAAATCTGCCAAAAATAAACGGTTTGCTCAAATAAGATTCTGTAAAAAATTAAAAATTCTGCACTGCTTTGTGCAACTAAAAAGCCATGAATGACTTAGTGGTGACCAAACAGAACAAAAATTTCAAAAATTTCAAGTGAACTCGAGGCTGTTTCACACAAAATGTCAATTCATTACGCAGAAAATGGAAAACAAGAGAGAATTGTTGGATTTAAACTTTTAGAAAGTGACCTGATCTGAGCTTAAAACTGGTTTATTCCTACTTAATCCATGTATTCAACACGTCTCTATTAAACAACCAGCCACAAACAAGCTGTTTGCCAGCATTAGACTTCTGGAAAGCCAAAAAATTCTGAGCTCCTCTGCACATCTGGAAATAAATGTCTGACTCAGGTGTGACTAAAACCTGATATGATGAAAATTCAGGTAAACTGGAGGCTCTGCTTCTACAAACGTTGCAAAATGACATAATTTATCAGCTGGAAACGGTAAACTTTTTAGATTCTGTAAAAAATAACAAAAAATAAATATAAAATTCTGCAGTCCTTGGTGCAACTGGGAAACCACGACTGACTCAGCTGCAGTCAAGTTCTGTGACTTGTCGGTTGAACTGCAGGCAGTGTTTTGGAGACAAGAATAGGAAAAATAGAGTGATAGGAAAAAATAAAAGCTAAATAATCAATAAAATAAAGGCAGCAGGGCTCAAATCGCCTCATTCTACGTGCCTCATTCAAGAATTTGTACAAAATCAACTATCTGCAGTAATCGGATTCTGTAAAAAACAAAAAATTCTGCACTTCTTCGCACAACCGTGAAGCTATGAGTGACTCGGCTGCGATGGACGCTCTTGTTGCAAAAATTCATGGAGTTTTTGGCTGAACTGCAGGCAGTGTTTCGAGACAAGTTGAGACAAGTTTGGAAACTAATCAAACCTGTCGGATCAATAAATAAACATTAAACAGAGGAGCAGGTAGTTGGAGATACATCCGGCATGGTGAAACGTCTTTCTAGAGCTGATGTCAGAGTAGGAAAATGTGAAAAGGTAAATGTCTGCAGCATCTATAGTAGATAATTTAGCATTTTGCCAGTATTTGTAACACCTGTTGGACATGTCAAGTACAGTTTTTTTTGAATTTTTGTACAATAAATCAAAGAAATTTAACTTTAACTTAAGTTTTTTTAATGATAACTTTGAGTTCTCTCTCCTTTTAGTCACGGATCTGTTTCCGTAAACTGTATGTTGCAGTGAAAAATGAGCCCACAGTGAGTTAAAAAGTGACAGGAGTTTAAAAAAAGCACCTCCCGTCCTGGAGTTCAGAGGGTCAAACAAGTCAAACAGTTACACACTGACAGTAGATGGAATCAATGGAGCTGATTCATGAGCAGCAGTAAAAACACAGTTTTTAGGAGACAGGAAAAGACACGGTGGCTGTTACAAAATAAAAGCCCACTTCAGCATCACAGTAAAAGTTTGCTGGTTTCACTTTCTATATTCTTCCTGCTAAACGTTCTGTACTTTCTGCTGCAGTGCCTCCATCACCTCTGGATCACCTTCTCTCCCTCTCTCTGCCTTTGTTTTCTACCTCCCTCCCCCCTTCTCACTTCCTCCCCCGCCGTCCCTCCTCCCTCCACAGCCAGCGGTGTAATGCTGAGTCAGTGAACAGACAGCAGAGATCAGACTGACGCTGCTGATCCACTACAGCTGCCAGTAAAACTCAGCCACCCGCCTCATTTAGCCGGGCTTCGGGCTACACGACGAGCTAACAGAGGAACCCTACCTGGGTCAGACTTCAGCTGCCTCTCAACTGCAGCCAACACATGATACTTCCTATTTTTCAGACACAGGCGCTCAGTGATTGGTCCGTGCAGTAAGACCCGCCCCCTGGGCCTTAAAGGTGTACACACCTATTCCTGGTTTGTTCCTCACACCTGATATTTGATCACAATCTTATTTTTGAGGGGTAATACTTCATTATTATGTCAGATATTACTTTTTACCTGAGTACAATTGCCAGTATTACTTTTTAATGTTCCATTCTAGCCTTGCTTGAGCTATTTATTTATCTCAGTGAAGCATTGAGCTCATATCTTATTGCTTTTAGCTATTTAAGAACCATATTTCTAATGTTATCTGGCTCCATAATCTCCTTTACGGTAAATAAAGTTTTATCTCATCTTACTTTACCTTCTCTTAGATGCTCCAAATGTTGCATATGTTGCAATATATACATTTTTTTAAATTAAAAATTAGGAAAATAAAGGAAAAACCTTAACTTTAGTACTTTTCAGACATGAAATAAGCAAAACTGCTGCTTCATTAGTCTGTTTAAGTTATGGAAATCAGACATACGAATCACATTTATGGAGAGATGTGATGTTTGAAACCTAATTATGCGCTAATAATTAAAAATCTAACCTAAATTCAGCCGATCGAACCGTCCAGACAGCTAACAGCCTTGTTTATTTATGATTCCCTGAACTCTGCCCACGTGTGACGATGATCTAACTGCTGCTTTACCAACAGTAAAATGAAAACATCCTGTGACAGAGCTCAGGAAAATAATTTACCTGCAGAACAAAAGTCCACAGCGTGAGCAGCTTTTAGGTCCTGATCCATCCTGTCTCCATGCAAGGGATCATTTGTAATTATAGTTAATTAATAAAAGCTACTGCTGCTGCTGTCTGGTGCTGCAGGTGTTTAATAAAATCAGAGGAAACAGCTGGAAGCGACAAGCTAAACCTCAAACCTGGATTGCATTTATGACTGGTGAGGCTCATTAATATTAGTTTTTATTGACATTATAGCTTATAGTAGTTGTGAAACTGTAGAGCAAAGTGAATAAGGAAGGTGTTTTGGTGTTTTTCTAACTATTTTCTGTGATGTTTTTGGACCAACGTTGGTGCTAAATTGAGGAAAAAAAAGCTTTAAAATCGCTTCACACAGCTCAAAGTAAGGAGTCTGAGCATGTCTGCTGATGTGACGACACGCAGTTCAGAGTTTTTTGCTGTGTTTAAGGTGAAATAGTTCGATTCCCGTTGTGATTTTACAGAAGGTGTTCATCATTTGCACTACTGTACATCGCCGCTGCCACATTGCATTGAGCCCTCACTGTTTTGTACTAGCGCCGCTGTACACAGGTTGATTTTTATATATTTACCTCCGCCAAGGAGGTTATGTGATGGCCGGTGTTGGTTTGTTTGTTTGTTTGTTTGTGTGCAAAATAACTCTAAAACCCATGGACGGATTTGGATGAAATTTTCAGTAAATGTGTGAAATGGGGCAAGGAACAAATGATGACATTTTGGGACTGATCCGGATCACCGTCTGGATCCAGGATTATTTTTAATCTAAGTGTAACCAGGTGGACAATTAAATGTGGTTTACTCTAAAAGCCACCAGAGGGCACTCTTGTTTTTGGGGTAACCCCCTCTGACCACATGACATTTTGGGTCTCCACGTGACAGACAGCGACAGTGACGGAGTTCTCTTTCCTTCCTGAGCGACATACGCACGGTTGGGCCGGCATTCTTATCTCCGGTTGTCTAAGAAGCTGGGAGGCTGTTAGGAGCTGCCGCGCTAGAGGCCGCGCCTGTTCATTAGGTCGGATGGGGTGAAGGCTGCATTGTTGGTAGGACATTTGAACTGTATGTAATTACATTTGTATCTGTAACGTTCCATAGAAAATATGTGAATTGGGAGATTGTGTTGGGGGTGAAATGAGCTGCTTGGAGGAGGTATGAGCTCGCTGAGGGCTTTTCTAGTTTATATATGTTACTTTATTGTATTGATCCATTTTTTAATGTATGGCACTAACATGAAGGTGAGAGAGAAACGCCTCTTGGGTTCCTCTGTATGTCCTGGATATATGGAGAAACTGACAATCTTCTATTCAGACGTACAGCGGGACAACAGAAAGGAGTGCATGTCTGAAAAAGGGGCTCACATTTATCAGAAAAGTAATTACACTAATGAAGTTATCCGTCTTTTGCGGGGCTGCACCACATCAGAATAAACTGACGCTCCAATATTTTGTTTTTTTACAGTGCATTTATTTTAAAAAATGCAGGGATTCCCACCAGATGGCTAGAATAACCGTATTTAGGAAGAGTTAATCAGTTTAGAGGGATACGGGTGATTTTGCAGGGAAGTAAAATGAAAAACGACGACAAAAAAATTGAAAATAGGCAACAAAGACATCCAAAATAGCTTTTCTGTGCTTTGGAATAACATTCAAATCCATCTTTGCACTTGCAATACACAGCTGCTGATTTAAATAATCAACTTTTTCTACAGATAGAATAACTAAATTTGAATTTCGACATATCGGCAGTGCTTATGCTCGTTATTTTTGTCGTTTATTTTTCATTTTTCTCCTGATGTTCGACTACGTTTTTGCACTACTCCCTCTGCTGCTGTAACACTGCACATTTCCCTGGTGTAGAATCATTAGAAGCTCATCTTTTTGCAATCAAATCTTTGTTTTTCAGTGCTCCCTAATTATTTTGCTGCACATGTTGAGCTTGGATGTTAACAAACTCTGCATCTTTTAAATAAAGCTCAATTGGAGAAAATGACGTTTAGACTTCGCTTGTAGATTAGTCCTGCAAAAGTTTCCTTTAGTATTAAGCAGCAAAAACAGCCGCAGCAGGTTGCGTTTGAGTTCATCTGCATTACTTTTGGCCGCAACGTCGATGCTGAGGTGATGCATCGCGCATTAACGCAAATTAAACTGCGTGCCGGACGCTGACGAACCAAACGTTCATTGCTGCGAGGGCTTCGCTGCAGCACTGCATGAGGCCGGTAACTTGATCTGAGCTTTCTGTGCCACTCTGGGGAGCAGGGGGTGAGGATGAGGGGTGAGGCAGAGCAGGAGGGGGAGGAGGAGGAGGAGGAGGAGACGGGATGGACAGCAGCATATTAAACATCCCAGAGCTGATGGGATTTAAAAAGCAGAGCAGGAGGCAGAAAGAGGGAGCAGATATCAGAGAAAAGAACAAGGATGAAAGTTAAAGGGAGGAAGGAGGAGGCGGCTCTACATTATCTCCCCCCTCTCTTTCTGCCTCCCCCCTTTCAGTCTGAGCAGAGGATGAATAATTGAATAAGGCAGCGGTGACATCACACTCCGACAACCGGTACAGGAAGTACAGGCTGGAAAGTTTCCAAAGCCCTGCTCGTGTTACCTCCACTAGCATCTCTATACCGGCTTCGCTCTGCTCATCCCTCGTCATCATTTATCCAGCGCTCCGTGACTCACGCTCGGCCTCCATCTCTGCTGCTCCTTATATCATTTACACAAATCAGGCTCCATTTTCAGCCCCGCGGATCCTCAGATTTTCTCTCCATTGCACCGGATGTTGTTCTTGCGTCTCGTCCAGGCGATGCGTTTTCACAAAAGCATGAAACGCGGTGCTTTGCGGGGGCTGGAAGTGCGTCGTGTATTTTATCGTCTGCACACGTGTTTCGATGGGAAACGACTGCAGAGACGCCATAAAAGACTAATAAACTGCAGTAAGAATCAAATCGCAGCATCCGAGGATCAAGGTTAGACTTCATAGCTTGCTGTTCTGCAGAGCTTCATAATCCTTCTGTTCATTACTCCTGATAATACAACGGCTGCAAAAACAATATTCAGTCTGACTTTCTGAGCTTGAAAAATGGGTCAAATACCAATATTTAAAAATAGGATTCCAGCAACATGCTTGATTGTTTTTTGTTTTTCAGCCTGTTTAATCCACATCAGACGTAGAGTTGTGCATTTTAAAGAAGTTCTTTTTTGCAGATGCGACACACCCACCAGTGTTTCATGCAGCCGCAGCCTAAACCTTAAGGGCAAAGCTGCAATGACCAATCGATGAATCATCCACAACCCAAAAATATGACATTTACTGTCATAGAGGAGGAAAGAAACACAGAAATATACACATTTAAGAAGCTGCGACCAGAGAATTTAGACATTTTAAGAATCAGCTCTATATAAAACTCAAAGATATTCAATTCGTTATAATAACTATGAACACAGGCCAGTAATATTCACAATTGAGCGCTGGTCCCGAATATCCGAATATCCGAATAACCGAATATTCATTTGTTGTGGTGGTATTCGAATAAAAATTTTGATATTCGAGTATTCGTGTGCAGAGCGTTGCCGAACGCTGGCGAGCGTCGCCGAGCGTTGCCAAGTGTTGCCGAGTGTTGCCGAGGCTGTAATACGCTGCTGAGTGCTGGCAAGCGTTGCTGAGCATTGCCAAGGCTGTAGTACGCCGCCGAGGCTCTAGAATGCCGCAGTGGTTCTAGTACGCGGACCTACCAACTCCAGTATTAGTACGCTGAGTGTCGCCGAACGCTGCCGAGCGTTGCCGAGCGTTGCCGAGGCTGTAGTACGCCGCAGAGGCTCAAGAATGCCGCAGTGGTTCAAGTATACGGACCTGCTAACTCTGGCATTCATGCGCTGAGCATCACCGAATGCTGCCAAGCGTTGCTGAGTGTTGCTGAACGGTGCCGAGCGTTGCCGAGGCTGTAGTACACTGCCAAGTGCTTCCAAGCGTTGCCGAGGCTGTAGTACGCCGCAGAGGCTCAAGAATGCCGCAATGGTTCTAGTATGCGGACCTCCTAACTCTGGGATTCATGCACTGAGCATCACCAAATGCTGCCAAGTGTTGCTGAGTGTTGCTGAATGCTGCCGAGCGTTGCTGAGGCTGTAGTATACCGCCAAGTGCTGCCAAGCGTTGCCGAGGTTGTAGTACGCCACTGAGGCTCTAGAATGCTGCAGTGGTTCTAGTATTTGCACCTGCCAACTCTGGGATTCGTGCGCTGAGCATCACCGAATGCTGCCAAGCGTTGCTGAGCGTACGAATCCCAGAGTTAGCAGGTCCGCGTACTAGAACCACTGCTGTAGTACGCCGCCAAGGCTCTAGAATGCCGCAGTGGTTCTAGTACGCGGACCTACCAACTCCAGTATTAGTGCGCCGAGTGTCGCTGAACGCTGCCGAGCGTTGCCGAGGCTGTAGTACGCCGCAGAGGCTCTAGAATGCTGCAGTGGTTCTAGTATTTGCACCTGCCAACTCTGGGATTCGTGCGCTGAGCATCACCGAATGCTGCCAAGCGTTGCTGAGCGTACGAATCCCAGAGTTAGCAGGTCCGCGTACTAGAACCACTGCTGTAGTACGCCGCCAAGGCTCTAGAATGCCGCAGTGGTTCTAGTACGCGGACCTACCAACTCCAGTATTAGTGCGCCGAGTGTCGCTGAACGCTGCCGAGCGTTGCCGAGGCTGTAGTACGCCGCAGAGGCTCAAGAATGCCGCAGTGGTTCTAGTATGCGGACCTGCTAACTCTGGGATTCGTGCGCTGAGCATCACCGAATGCTGCCAAGCGTTGCTGAGTGTTGCCGAACGCTGCCGAGCGTTGCCGAGGCTGTAGTACACTGCCAAGTTAAAAAAACCTACTGTATTTATTTATTTTGATTCTATTTTTTTCTTTAATTGCTCTTATTTTATAGACCAAACAACTAACTGATGAATCCAGAAAACAATCGGCAGGTTAATCATCATTTAAAATCATCTCTTCTTCTGTGTTTTCATGTTTGGTTGAGGAGATATGGTGCGAAATACATAATCTACCTCCAGTAAAGGGCCCCAAAGTGCACAAGTGTACCGAGTTTCATGCCTTCATGAAAAAGCATCTGTTCCTCTCCATCACTATTTCAGTATTTGATGGGTTTATTTTCCTCTCAGCACACAGACTACAAACTGATATCACCACATTTACCAGCCTCCTTCATTATCATTAAAATCACACTCACCTGAGGTTCTTGACTCAAACGTCCGTCCTCCATCGGCTCGTCCTCTCACCTCCACCTCCTCTTTTTCCTCTTCTTCCTCCTTGTCCTCCCTCCTCGCCTCCTCGCTCTCCCACTCTCTGCCCATTGTCCACAGGCTGCTGTCGCTGACCGAGCTGCCCATCTTCTGCGACGGGCAAAGCTCCAGCTTGCCTCCCTCCTCATCGGCCCTCTGGAGCATCTCCTTCAGAGCGGCCATGGAGGTGAGGGCCGGCGGCGGCTGCATGAACAGGGCCTGGGCCTGGGAGGTGTACTCCCACTGGTTGCCGTCGCTGCCGGACGTCTCCCTCCTCCACTTCAGGTTGTAGAGGATGTCCGGGTCCGGGGTGATGACCGTGGGGTCGGGGTCGGGGTCGGTGATCACCCTCGTCGGAGGCGAGGCGCTCTTGTTGCGGAATCGCAGCTCTTTGAACGTCGTCACCTTCGGAGGTGAAGGGCTGATCTTCTTCTGGGTTTCCACGTGAGGTCTTCTCTTCTCTAGCGATGGAAGCTGCGGTGGAGCATCACACTCAGGCGTGAAGGCGATGAGCCAATCGAAGCGCTCTGGTTGCTCGGAGTTGGCGGGCAGGGTGCTGACTTTAAGGGACGGCACAGATGGGGGAATCGGAGGTAAGGGGCGAGGAGGTGGAGGAGGCGGAGGCGAATCTGGTACATCGGTGGGGTAACGGAAAGTCTCATAGCTCTTCGGTTTAGTTTCATGTGTGTAACTGGTGGTGTAGTAGTGGTCGGATCCCACAGCGGTGTTCCTCTTCCTTCTTCTCGCCATCTCGGTGAAGGAGGTGGTTCTTTGGGTGTCTTTACTCTCGTCTTTCTTTTTGCCGTCTTCGACTACATCCACTTTCATATCCAACTTCTGCCACCCACCTGTGTCACCCTCCTCCCCACTTTCTCGCAGTCTGAAGCCTTGTGACTCCACAGACCGAGTAAAGTTGTCTCCATCATCCTCCAGTCCACCGACGCAGACGCCCAACTCCGGGCTGAGTTTGAGGAGCTCCGCTTGGGTCAAACCGGCCAGCATGAGCAGCTTCCGGATCTCTACATCCAGAGCGTGGAAGGATGGAGGGGGAGGCAGGGCTGGGGGAGGCGGTATGGCTGGGGGTGAGGAGGAGGAGATGGAGATGACGGGTGGGGGAGGCAGAGGTGGAGGTCGGGTGGTGGGCGGCGGCAGAGACAATGGCGTCTTTTCCTGTTCAGCCTGAAGGGCGGCGAGACGTTGGGCCTCCTTCCTGGCGAGGTGACGCCTTCGAGGGGGAGGGATGGGAGGAGTTGGGGTGGGGATGGCCGGAGGGGGAGACGGGGTGGTGTAGAGGGTGAGGTAAGGGACCGGCTTGGAGGCTGGAAGGGGAGGGATTGATGGGGGAGTCGGAGGTGGGGATTTCTCGCATCTGAAGGTGGTGAATGTTGGCGAGGAGGAGTTGGGGGAGAAGGTGGACAGCGTGGGGGAGGTGGAGACGGCCATGGAGGTGGTCTCCCTGCTGATGTTGATGTAGGTGTGGAGGTCCGAGCTCACGCTGGCGTGACGCGCCGGAGGCTTTGGGGGCCTCGGTGGCGGCTCGACAGGGGAAGGCGTGAGGGAGTCCGGAGCAAGAGGATCCTCGCAGTCCGACGGAGCGGTGAGGTCGACGCCGGCGTCCGAAAACTCCTGAGAGTCTCCCATCGACCCGCTGCGGTTTTTATACAACTTCCAGGGAATGTCGATGTTCCCCATCTCGTCCATGACGTCCGAGAGGTCCTGCTCCTCCAGATCCCCGAGGTCGAACCCCTTCTCGTGAAGTCTGGCGACGTAGGCCAGCTTCACCTCCCGGTTCACCTTCTCCAAGCGATCCAGGTGATCTAAGCGATCTCGCAGGACGTCCCAGTGCTGCTCCCCTTCCAGATCCCAGCGAGCCACCTGGATCACCTGGCTGAAGCGCTCCATTTTCCCAAACTCCCCCACCGACTCCAGGAAGTCGAGCAGGCCCAGTTTGGCAACTTCGGAGTCGCCTTTGACTCCTAAGTAGTCTGGAGAAGGGGAGTCAAGTGCAGATGGGTAGCCTTCGTCCGGGGAGCAGGGGGCAACTGGGGAATGTGGCGTCAAGACGAAGGGGTTTCGGCTGAGAGGAAGAGATGGAGGTGAGCGAGCAGGAGGCTGCAGCTCAGGGTGGTCTTTGGGGGAGAGATTGTCGCAGATGGAGGTGGATTGATCTGCACAGTCGGACTCCAGATCAGAGCAGGAGCTGATGGAGGTGGAGGACGAGGAGGTGGAGGAGGAGAGGGAGAACTCCAGGAGGGATGGAGGGCAGTCGCAACATGAAGGAACCAGGGTGTCGTCGTCATCGTCGTCATCATCATTATCGTCAATATCGATATCTCCGCTGCTTTCGTCGTCGTCGTCTTCCACCTCCAGCTTTTTCTTGTTGTCCAGCTCACTCTTTTCTACCAGATTGGCAGCAGGCCGGGCGGGGGGCTCCAGCTGGGCCTGAGCCGGCGACGGAGGCTCCTTGGATCCGTTCCCATCCTTCCTCTGGGGCATCGAAGGCGGAGGAGGCGGGAGCTGCATCTGCTGCCGGAGGGAGATGGTGTTGTTGTTGTTGTGGTTGTGGTTGAACATGCTGTTGTTGTCCTGCGGGGAGCGTCCGTCGCAGCACAGGCACGGCAGGCTCGGCTCGTTGCAGTTGGGGTCGAGGGGGAGGACGGAGGGAAGCGCAGGAGGCGGGGAAGCGGCGGCGTTGGCGGCGGGCGGCGAGATCTGACTTGCCGCCGACGCGCGGGCGTTCTTCGGTTTGGGTTTGGCTGACTTGGAAACGGTGGAAGGGGCCTGCTTTTGCGAGCTCACCCTGGACTGGCTCACCGGGGCTCGGGGCGGCACCCTGGTCCTGGACGGAGCCGCCGGGCCCTTGGCGGCTCTCCGTGGGGAGGGCGCGGCGATGGTGTTCATGTTTTTATCCTCCCTCTGGAAGCCGTTCGACTTGGGCCCCGCCGAGGCGTTGGCCCGCCTGCTGACGTCGAAGCGTCGTGGCTTGGGAGGCTGAGAGGAGCAGCTGGAGGACTGCATGGTGGGACTTCTTCGGATACGCTGATATCTCTGTTGCTATGGAAACAAGGCCGGACTGATTCCAAACTATGACGCGGCGTGACAGTCACATCTTGGCTTGACTCCCGAGATCCTGCAACATCAAAGGAGACACACGGTGAATAATAACTACGAGCCATTTTCTTACTCTACACATGTTTTCACTGCTGTCTTTGAAGTTCATCCGGACCAATCATTAAAACTCAGCTGCTCCCGGGCGCTTCTTCTTCTTTTTTTCTTTCCTGTTTTATAATCATCGAGCGCTGTGAGGACACCCGCCGTGACTCACGCTGACGGGAAAAACACTACGGAGCATCACCCTTTAAAATACTTACAGCTAAAACTATCAGTCAGTTAATGAATTGACACAAGACGTCAAATTCAAATCATAAAAATGCCAAACATGCTTGTTTTCTGCATTAATATACGACTTGTTTGGTCTATAAAACGTCAGAAAATGGTGAAAAATATTGATCAGTGTCTCATAAAGATGATAAACGCCTTGTTTTGTCCAGAGATATTTAGTTTATTGCCACAGAAGAGGAAATAAACAACAAAATATTCACATTTAAGAAGCTGCAACCAGGAAATTCTGCCTCAAACTGATGGACGAAACCGTTCTAGACAACAATCCATCAATCAATCGATCAGTTGTGGATCAATAAACCAACTATTCTGATAACTGATGAAGTAAAATAGTCTACAAACGTCTCAGATGTACATTTAAATCTTGCCTCAGTGCCTTTGAGTTTCGGACGAAGCCGCAGCGACGGATCGATTGATCAGTTAGTTATCATCTATTAAATTAACTGTTCTGATAATTGATCGATCAGTTTAAGGAATTTTTAAGCATAAAAAGTCTAAATTACTGGTTGCAGCTTCTTAAATGTGAATATTTTCTGGTTTCTTGCCTCTTTTATGACAGTAAACGACCTGTTTTCTGACATTTTAATGGTTGTTTTGGCAATTTTTAAGGAAAAAAGTCTAAATTCTGTGATTCCAGCGACTTAAATGTGAATATTTCCTGGTTTCTATGACAGTAAACTGAATATCTTCGGTCAAAACAAGACGTTTTCAGACATTTTATAGCCTAAAAGTCTAGTTGATGACTTGTTTTAGTCTTTATTTAAGCAAAACAGTCTAAATTCTGTGATTTCAGCTTTTTAAATGTGAATATTTCCTGGTTTCTTTGACAGTAAACTGAATATCTCCGGTCAAAACAAGACGTCTTCTGGCCAACAACTAATTGATTAATTGGTCTGAGCGAATATTCAGCAAATTTTCTAATTGCAGCGTCTTAAATGTGAGTATTTTCTGGATTTTATGACAATAAATTGAATATCTTTGGTCAAAACAAGACATTTTACAGACCAACAACTAGTCGTTTGCTTGTTTTTAGACACATTTTTAAGGAAAAAAGTCTAAATTCTGTGATTTCTGCTTCTTAAATGTGAATATTTCCTGGTTTCTTTCCTCCTCTGTGACAGTAAACTGAAGATTTTTGGACAAAACAAGACATTTTATTGACCAACGACTCGTCGATTAATGGTTTGGGGGATAAAAGTCAGAATTCTGTGATCACATCTTCATAAATGTGAATATTTCCCGTTTTCTTTTCTCCTTTATGGCAGTAAAATGGATGTTTTCAGACATTTTAGTTCAGTTTTGAGGCAATTTTTAATCAATAAAGTCTAAATTCTGTGCTTTTAGCTTATTAAATGTGAATATTTTGCAGTTTCTGTCCTTTTCTATGGCAGTAAACTGAACATCTCTGGACATTTTATCGATTAAAACTAGCTGATTAATGGTTTGGGGGATTTTTTAAGGGGAAAATGATAATTTCTATCATTTCAGTTTCTAAAATATGAATATTTCCTGATTTCTTTGACTGTAAACTGAACATTTTTGGACTAAACAAGACATTTTCTGACATTTTACAGCCCAACAACTAGTCGATTACTTGTTTTTAGACATATTTCAAGGAAACTAGTCTAAATTCTCTCGTTCCAGCTTCTTAAATGTGAATATTTCCTGGTTTCTTTCCTCCCCTGTGACAGAAAACTGGATATTTTCTGGCATTTTAGTTTAGTTTTGAGACAATTTTTGAGGAACAAAGTCTAAATTTTCTCATTCCTGCGTCTTCAATGTGAATATTTTCTGTTTCTATGACAGTAAAGTGAATATCTTTGCACAAAATGAGACATTTTCTACATTTTAGAGGCCAAATAACTGATTGATTACTCGTTTTCAGTCATTATTTAAGCAAAAAAGTCTAAATTCTGTCTTTTCGGCTTCTTAAAAGTGAATATTTTACAGTTTCTGTCCTTCTCTATGACAGTAAACTGAACATCTTTGGACAAAATGACACATTTTTTACATTTTATAGACCAAACAGTCAGTAGATTACTCATTTTCAGTCATTATAAAAGCAAAAGAAGTCTAAATTCTGTGATTCCAGCTTCTTAAATGTGAATATTTCCTGGTTTATTTCCTCTCTGATGACGGTAAACTGAACAACAAGACATTTTCTGACATTTTACAGACCAGACAACTAGTCGTTTTATGGTTTCAAGACACATTTTAAGCAAAAAAGTCTAAATTCTGTGATTCCAGCTTCTTAAATGTGAATATTTTCTGGTTTCTTTCCTCTTCTGTGACAGAAAACCACATATTTTTGACGTTTAAGTTTAGTTTTGGGACATATTTCAAGGTAAAAAGTCTAAATTCTCTGATTCCAGCTTCTTAAATGTGAATATTTTCTGGTTTCTTTCCTCCTCTGTGGCAGTAAACTGAATATTTTTGGACAAAACGAGACATTTGAGGACATTTTACAGCCTAACAACTAGTCGGTTCATCAGTTTAAGGTATCATTTAAGCAAAAACGCCAACATTCTCTGATTCCAGCTGATTAAATGTGAATATTTTCTGGTTTCTTTCCTCTTTAATGACAGTAAACTGAACATTTTCTACATTTTACAGACCAATAACTAGTTGGTTGCTGGTTTTACGACATATTTCAAGGAAAAAGTCTAAATTCTGTGATTCCAGCTGATTAAATGTGAATATTTCCTGGTTTCTTTGACTGTAAACTGAACATTTTTGGACTAAACAAGACATTTTCTGACATTTTACAGCCCAACAACTAGTCGATTACTTGTTTTACGACATATTTCAAGGAAAAAGTCTAAATTCTCTCGTTCCAGCTTCTTAAATGTGAATATTTCCTGGTTTCTTTTCTCCTTTATGGCAGTGAACTGGATATTTTCTGACATTTTAGTTTAGTTTTGAGACAATTTTTAAGGAAAAAGTCTAAATTCTCTGATCACATCGTCTTAAATGTGATTATTTTCTGTTTCTATGACAGTAAACTGAACATCTTTGCACAAAATGAGACATTTTCTCCATTTTAGAGACCAAATAACTGATTGATTACTCGTTTTCAGTCATTATTTAAGCAAAAAAGTCTAAATTCTGTCTTTTCAGCTTCCTAAAAGTGAATATTTTGCGGTTTCTGTCCTTCTCTGTGACAGTAAACTGAACATCTTTGGACAAAATGACACATTTGAGGACATTTTACAGCCTAACAACTAGTCGGTTCGTCAGTTTAAGGTATCATTTAAGCAAAAACACCAACATTCTCTGATTCCAGTTGATTAAATGTGAATATTTTCTGGTTTCTTTCCTCTTTAATGATGGTAAACTGAATATTTTCTGACATTTTAGTACCAGTCAACTCGTCGGTTGCTTGTTTTATGACATATTTCAAGGAAAAAGTCTAAATTCTGTGATTCCAGCTGATTAAATGTGAATATTTCCTGATTTCTTTGACTGTAAACTGAACATTTTTGGACTAAACCGGACGTTTTCTGACATTTAACAGCCCAAACAGCTGACAGACTCATCGACAGTAACAGATAAACACCATCCTGCACCACTGAGGTCGTCTAAACCCTCAGAGACCCTCCGTCAGAGTCCCGGGTCTCTGCAGGACTCCTGGTTCCGTCCCTTCCTCTGGCTCCACATTTAATTATTCAGATTCCACCACCCTCCCACCACCCCCACCTCCTCCTCGGTAAATAACCCTCAGCCCATCTCCAGCCTGATGCCTGTCACTCCTCATCTCAGCCTCCATCTGCGCCGCTTCCATCCTTCCCAGCTGGCAGGAGGCGGACGAGGAGGAGAAAAACACCCAGAGCCGTGAGAGTCGAACTGGAGCATGAAATAATCAGGACGCTTCGCTGCCCGGTGCCCTTCACAGCACTGGGGGACGCGGATCAGGGTTCGGGCCCGGACCGGAACCAGGCAGCAGCAGAGCTTCATGTGAGGGTGAAGGCAGCGTTCAGCCCTGCAGGTATTGATCCCACAGAGCTGATGGAGAGGGATGGGGAGGCTGGGTGGAGGAGGGAAGGAGGTGGTTCCTGCATCCCATCCAGCCGCATCGCTCCCAGATAGGAGAACACAAGCCTCCATCACAGCTCAGAAACCACACACTGGGTTCAAAACGACGCCCGGAACGCATTAAAATAACATTCACACCTCGGGGTTCGTCGCCGCTCAGGTCGGGATTGCAGCATTTCTTCGATCTGCGCAGCCTCAGTGCGCAGATCGAAGCCTTTCATGAAACAGAGTCAAACCTGTGAACGTTGGTCGATCAGGAGGAGATAAAACAGACTCACGGTCAGGTCGAGGTAAAGATGGATGAAGGTCTCCATCTCGTCCATCCCAGTCCGACTGGATGTGAATCTCGACAGCCTCAGCAGCTGTCTTCTCGCGAGCATCCAGCATCTCCTCCCCCCTCCTCCCCCCTCCACGGACCAGACCACACCCCTCCTCTCCTCATGGTCACGTGGTCCTTCTTCATGTTCAGACTCACCTCCTGCAGGAATCAAGTCAGTGTCAGGAGAAGGTTCCAGTTTCATTTAAATGCATTAGATCATCCCATAGTGTCACATAAGAAAAAGTAATGCAATATAATGTCATATAATATAATATAATATAATATAATATAATATAATATAATATAATATAATATAATATAATATAATGTCATATAACATCATGTAATATAATATAATACAAAGTAATGTCATATAATATAGCAGAATATAATAAAATATGATATGATATAATATAATACCATATAATGTCATGTAATATAACATAATGTCATATAATGTAATATAATATGATATAATAAAATATAATATATAATGTCATATAATGTAATGTAATATAATGTAAAGTCATATAATGTCATTATATATACATAATAGTACATTACACACACATATATAATGCATAGTACACAGTATATATAATATAATACAATGTAATGCCATAAAATATGTCATAAATATATATTTATATATTATATGACATTTAAACATTATATTTTATATATATATATCATAATATAGTACATTATATTACAATAATTTAATAATAATGATAATAACAATAATAATTTAACAATAATTTATGTTATTCCTTTTATTTTATTTTATTTATTTAATTTTTTTATTTTATCAGCAGAGGCATTGTTGGGATCTATATTATATATTATATATTTAATGCATAGAACACAGTATTATATAACGCAATACAACATAGTATATTATAATATAATATATTATAATATAACATAATATTATATGATATAGCATAATATAGCATAATATAGTATAATATAATATGATATAATATAATATAATATAATATAATATTATATTATATTATATAATTGTGGTATATTGTAGAATATTATATGTATTATGATGCATTATATTATATTATTATTATATTATATTATAGTATATTACATATTACATTTGTTGTATTTTAATTAGGTTTATTATTTTTATTTTGCTTTTGTTAATTTAATTTTGTTTATTCTATTTTATCAGCAGGATCGATGTGATCGGATATAATAAGACACTGTTCTTTATTATACATATATAATTTTATTTCATTTTATTTGAATTTAATTTTAATGTAATGTAATATTATTGCGTTTTATTTTCTCAGCAGAGGAGCTGTGATGATCTTTACATACTGGGGACTCAGTGAAATCCAGCAGTCTTTATATTTAACCTGATAACTGCATCATTTCCACATTATTTCAGAATAAAATGAATATAATAAGTGATAAATCAGCTCGGCCCACTTCCTTTATTTACCCTCAGCCCACATTAACGCCACATTAAAGGCAGGACAGCTGGACCAGACGTGTGTTATTTATTTTATTAACTCCATTCAACACTTGTTTTCGTGAATTTAATTGAATTTAATCGTATTTTTTTCCCGTCTGACGCTTTAAAATAGTCCAGGAGAAGAGATGTAAGACCGAATCATCATGCAAACCTCAAGGACCCTACTGTAATGGCTCGGTTTCCTTCTTTGTCCGTCAAGGAGGTCATGTGACGTGGTTTGTTTGTTTGTGTTCAAAATAACTTGAAAACTCATGGACGGATTTGGATGAAATGTTCAGGAGACGTGTGAAATGGGACAAAGAAGAAATGATGACATTCTGGGACTGATCCGGATCACCGTCTGGATCCAGGATTTATTTTTAATATAAGTGTAACCAGGTGGACAATTAAATGTGGTTTACTCTAAAAGCCACCAGAGGGCGCTTTAAGTTAATTTGTCTAAAAAAGACTAATTCTCAAACAGTTACAGCAGGATTTTTGTTAAAGTCCTTAAATTAAAGCTAAAAATCTACATTTCAGTTATATTTTAATTTAAAAATCCAGTTTCTTCTCATTATATTTGATCATCTGAGCATTTTCATGCATTTATTCATCAGGATTAAGGAAAATCTCCACCTGCTGAGCCACAAAATAAATGTTTAAATTGTGTTTTTTAATCAAATTAAACGTCCAAAACCCAAATTTACTGGCATATTAAAGTATTAAAGTAATAAAACGATGTTAGTTTATTACTTTAACATGACAGTAAATTTGGTCTTTGTCATTTTAAGTAATAAAACTGTGTTAATTTGTCCAAAAAAGACTTAATTCTCAAACAGTTAAAGCAGGATTTTTGATAAAGTCCTTAAATTAAAGCTGAAAATCTGCATTTTAGTTATATTTTAATTTAAAAATCCAGTTTCCTATCTTATATTAAATCATCAGAGCGTTTTCATGCATTTATTCATCAGGATTAAGGAAAATCTGCACCTTCTGAGACACAAAATAAATCTTTAAATTGTGTTTTTAATCATATTAAACGTCCAAAACCCAAATTTACTGTCATATTTAAGTATTAAAGTAATAAAACAATGTTAGTTTATTACTTTAACATGACAATAAATTTGTTTTTTGTCATTTAAAGTTATAAAACTATGTTATTTTTTCCAAAAAAGACTAATTCCTGAACAGTTCATGCAGGATTTTAGTAAAATCCCTTAAATTAAAGCTGAAAATCTGCACTTCAGTTAAATCTTAAGTAAAGAATCGACTTTCCTCTCATTGTATTAAATCATCTGAGCTGATTCTTGCATTCATTCATGAGGATTAAGGAAGACAAACTCCTGCAAATCCCTACTGGAGCTGCTGTTTGTGGTCAATTTGCACCGTTTTCTTTAAAACCCCTTGAAATGAAGCTGAAAATCTGCACTGGAGGAGGCTGGAATCAGAAAAGACGTTTCATTTATTATCAAAACAGATGCAGATGAACGTTAAAGCACAAAAAGAACACTAGAAATATATTATTTAATTAAAGAAACGAGCATCCGGGCAGGTACAGGCTCTATAGCAGCAGTACGTCTATGTACAAGAAGAAATCTGGGATTAAACAAGCTGTTGGGTTTCCTGCCCGGATTACAACATAACTTCATCTCCAGTGTGACGAGCGTCAAAACCTCCCAGGCTGCTCTGGCCGGGCGACTAAACGAACACAGTTCAGAGTCTCAGCCTCGGATCTGAAAAGCCCGCCGAGCCGCTCACTTGTTCCTCTTGTAGATCTTCTTGGTGAAGTTGAGGAAGACGGCGTGAGGGAGGTTCTGGGCGTGGCGGCCGATGAGCTTCTGCAGCCGCCGGTAGCTCTCGTCCTCGTAGCTCCGGAAGAGCGCCGGCATCTGCAGCGAGTCGTACAGGGCCTTGACCTTCTCGACGCTGGCCTCGTCTTTACGGCCGTAGCAGGCCTGCAGAGGACGTAGGAAGGGAACGTTATATATATATATGTTCACCGTGGGTCTTATTTCTCAGTTAACCGAGTCGTTTTTGGTCGACAGAATGGAAGAAAATGGTGGGAAAAGTCGATCGGTGTCGTGTTTTGTCCAAAGATATTCAGTTTACTGGAAAGAAACCAGGAAATATTCACATTTAAGAAGCTGCAGTCACAGAATTTAGACTGTTTTCCCCTAAAAGGAATCACTAAAATGGATTAAATGACCAGCTGTTTGGTTGATAAAATGTCAGAAAATGGTGAAAAATGTAGATAAAAGTCTGGTTTAGTCCAAATATATTCAGTTTACTGTCATAAAGGAGGAAAGAAACCAGAAATATTCAAATCTTAGAGGCAAAAATTGCAGAATTTAGACTTTTTTTCCTTTTTTTAATAGGAAATTACTCAAATGACGAGTTATTTGGTCAATAAAACGTCAGAAAATTGTGAAAAATGTTGATTAATCTAGTTTTGCTTTTTGTTATTTACACTGAACTAAAATATAAAGGCCCCATGTGAAATATTGATGCCACATGAAGTGCACCACCCAAAGTGAGCGTATACTGTCTGGTACTTGTACTAAATGGATGTTTCTCTTGATTAGTGTCCCAAATTTGAGTCCTCCACTGCCTCAGTGATGCATTAATTCCATTCAGTCCATGGGTGTGGCATATCCAGACGCTGCTCCAGCACAATGAGCAGTACTCAGACACTCCTTATACTGGGGACAATAAAAGGCCACCCCAACATGTCACATGTTGACCAAAGCAGCAACGCCTCAGATGACTCCGGTCATGAGGGAACGTGTCATTGGCATGTTGGAAGCAGGAATGTCCACCAGAGCGGTCGCTGTGCAGCTGAATGTTCACTATCAGACGACAGGACGTTTGAGAGTTGGTTTCCAACAGACAGGCAGTACTGCAAATCCACCTCATCCACGTCGGCCACGTGTGACCACCCCAGCACAGGATGGACACATCCGGCTGGTTCACTTGTGGGATGGTCTCAGACCAGCGACACGTACAGCAGATGAAACCTTTGGTCTGACAACAGACGCATCACACCAACATGCCAATGACACGTTCCCTCATGACCGGAGTCATCTGAGGCGTTGCTGCTTTGGTCAACATGTGACATGTTGGGGTGGCCTTTTATTGTCCCCAGTATAAGGAGTGTCTGAGTACTGCTCATTGTGTTGGAGCAGCGTCTGGATATGCCACACCCATGGACTGAATGGAATTAATGCATCACTGAGGCAGTGGTGGACTCAGATTTGGGAACTAATCAAGAGAAACATCCATTTAGTACAAGTACCAGACAGTATACGCTCACTTTGGGTGGTGCACTTCATGTGGCATCAATATTTCACATGGGGCCTTTATGTTTTAGTTCAGTGTAGGCTGCAATTTCCTCAGTTCATCAGTCCCTGAGTCTTTCATTTATAACAGGATGTTGGGGGTTGATGTTTGCACTGTTTTAGAGCATTTCTATTTCTTCTAAATTGTCCTTTTCAGAGTCTTAAATGAAGCTAGAAGTGGTCAGAATAATGTTGATGCTCCTATATATCATCTGAGGAGTCCCACCTCCAGCTCTGCTCTCTGCTCCGGGGTCATGACCTCCAGCGCCGTCACCACCAGCCAGCTGCACTTGTTGTCCTGGATGTCGGTTCCGATCTTTCCGGTCACGGCCGGGTCTCCGTAGCAGTCCAGGTAGTCGTCCTGAGCAGGAAACACGGCGGAGAATTCAACAAAACAAACTGAGGAACAGCAGGGATGTGACGACCGGTGAGAGTAAGGACCTGTATCTGGAAGAACTCCCCCATCTCCAGGAGGATGTGTTTGGCGTTGTTGTGCTCGTCTTCGCTGCTGATTCCTGCCTGCAGAAAGGAAAGTACAACAGTTATGAGACGCATCACTGCTGTTTCAGCCTCTTTAAATGAACTCCCAGTATGTTTCAGCCTCTTTAAACTGGTTTCCAGCATGTTTTCGGCTAGATTTTAGTATTGAAATTGGGCTGGGTTTCTTCTAAAAACATACTTCAATGAAAAAGCCTTTCCTGGTTCTTATTTCTTTTAATTTTGCTTGTTGAGTTTTTATTCATGATTTAAGAAAATGTCTTTAAAAAAAAAGCAAGAACTGTTAACATGTAGATTTCTGGATCAGAGTGGGAGCAAAAATAAATTAAAAATGTACAAAAAAATGAATAAACTGCCCTAACACAAAGAAAATTAATAAAATGTCAGAAAAAAATATGTACATTAAATATAAAAAATATTAATAAAATCCTGAAAATGAAATGACGTCTCAAAAATGCTAAATAAAAATATGAATATTAGATAAAATGCCAAAAATTAATTGCCTAAAAAGAATGAAATATGGGAATAAATAAATAAATTTAAATGCCCCAAAAAGTAAATAATATAAATAAAATATTAAGAAAATACTAAAAATGAAATAATGTCTTTAAAATGACAAAAATAAAATACAGAAAAAGAATGAACTGACAAAAAAATAAAAAATTTAAAATTTAAATGTCCAAAACCATGAATAAAATATCCCAAAAAATACAAGAAAATGAAAAAATTATTAACACAATGTTTAAAGATGTCAATAAAATGTCCAAAATATATAACAGCTGCTGAAGTGCAGATTTCTGAATCAGAATAAGAGCAAAAAAATTTAACAAATGTCCAAAAACATGAATAAAATGTCCCAAAATGCAAGAAAATAAATAAAATGTATGAAAAAGACAAAAAATATAAATAAAATATTAAAAAGTGTAATAAAATCCTAAAAATGAAATGAAGTCTCAAAAATGACAAAAATAAAATGCCGAAAAAGAATGAAATATGACAAAAAAAAAAATAAAGAAATAAAAAATTTAAATGTACCAAAACATGAATAAAAATGTCCCAAAAACAAAAGAAAATGAATAAAAAACATAAAAAATATCAAGAAAACCCTAAAAATGAAATAATGTCTTTAATATGACAAAAAATAAAAATGTCAGAAATTAAATATGGCAGAAATTATTAATAAAAGGTTTAAAGATGGTAATAAAATGCTGAAGTGAAGAAAATAACCTTTAATTCTGTAATTAAAATCTGCAGACGCAAACAGAAGAAGTGGTAAAATAAACCCCTGAATCTGATGATTTTATGACTCTTTAATTACTTTAATTAAGTAAAGTGCCTCATAAATAAAGATTACTGCTCTGTTATTAAATGACTCCACTGCTTTCCCTGCATAGATTGCATCAGCTGATCGTCTTCTAACCTTTCAACAAGGACAACCTTCGATTCACCTTCACGCTTCAGCGTCCTCTAAAACACAAACACTCACCATGTACATCGCCGCCGCCACCGGGAGGTAAAACGAGTAAAAGGCCGTCTTGTATTTGACGATAGCTTTATACCTGAAAGACGGGAAGATGAATAAATATCTGTTACAGCCAACAACCCTCTGATTCTCCATTTCAAACTGTCCCCCCGTCTTTCTACCTCTGCATGGTGAATCTGTTGAGGTCGATGTGACCAGGAGGAGCCGTGATCAAGTCCAGAGTCTGACCGAGTTCTGTCTGGTAGGCCGTCTGAAACACACACAGGTGAGATAAAAGCCTGTGCAAGCTCAGGTGTTGGTGCTAAAACTGAAAGCAAGGGGAGGCGTGAGGAGCGTCGCTTCACTCTGGAGAATTCCCTGCATCGGTTTGTGGTGGAAACGTCTTTATTTAAGTCAAGAAAATTCAAAATACAATTGAATATAATGTGGCTCGGCTCTCAGACGTTCCTGATTAAGTTCAATCATTTATTCTCCTGTAGATCAAATCTTCTAAATTAACATACCTGCTGATTAAACACACATATCCACGTCATCTGTTTAGGAGAGTAGCTAAACTCTTCGAATGCAGCAACCGAGAACCGCAACGAAACAGACTGTGGATGAGTTCGTGTCACAGTTCGAACGTTCAGTCTTTCCTCACCTCATTAAACAGCTCCAGCAGGTGGACGTAATAAGGCTGATCCCTGCAGTGTCTGCGAAGAAGCCTGTAGATCGTCGACTCGAGGAGAAATGCGTCGTTGATGGCGTCCAGACCGATTCCATCCTTGCAGAACAGACGGGTTTGTAAATTTAAAGGGAAAAGGAGCGTTTTTTTGAATAATCAAAGGTGATAAATTAGAGCCTTTGGGGAAGTAAAACACATATAAATCATTAAAATGTAAATTATTTTTCCAGGTGTCCACAGGTGATACCAACACTGAAAAAACGGAGGCTCTACATGCCATAGATATTTTACCATTTTGCATTCTCAACCACTACACTGCCTGCAGTTCAATCGAGACGTTTCTGAATTTTTTCCGCGTAACCGTCGATCACATCCGAGTCACGGACGGCTTCACTTTTGCGCTGAGGAGCTCAGAATTTTTTGTATTTGACAGATCGCGGTTAGATGTGGACTCCCGGGGGGGATCTTTGATGAAACCACGTCACTAAAACTTCATTCAAGGCAGCTGGTTAAAAACTGCTTCTTTGAGCGGCGCAGTATCGCTAAGGTGTCTACGGACGAGCTTAACATGATTGTTCAAGCGTTGGTGTCCTCGCGGCTAAAAGACTGCAGCAGCCTGTTCGCCTGTCTCAACAAAAAAGAGCTGGCTCGCATCCAGAACGTCCAAAACTCCACCAGCACCAACAGGAGGCGCCACATTTTCCAGAAGTGTAACCGGGTGGACAATTAAATGCGGTTTACTCTAAAAGCCACCAGAGGGCACTCTTGTTTTTGGGGTAACCCCCTCTGACCACATGACATTTTGGGGCTCCACGCGAAAGACAGCGACAGTGACGGAGTTCTCTTTCCTTCCTTCTTAGCTTCCAGAACCCCCCCGTAACAAGCGAAAATCCACGAAGTAGCGACCTTACATTTATGTTATTATTTCTATATATTTTAAGGCTTTATAAACCTTCCCCATGCTTGGGTTTGGTGTCAGGAGCCTTAGAAGACGCAGGACGTTTGGGCGACATCGTAGGGCTTGAAATAAATCCAACACTACGCACAGCGACCAGACGTCGACGTGAAACGGACAGGGCTAGACGCTGAACGCTGCTGTACATGGGAGACGGAGGAGACTGATGCTACGGTTGCTGAGCCAATCAGAGCCCAGGATACAGAACGCAGCGCTCTGGTTGGTCGCCTCCCATCCGTCAGCCAATAGCGTGCCGTGTAGCATCTCACGTGGACCGTAGCTGCGTTTTCCATAGTCTTTGTCTACTCATCTGCTGAACGCTACGTATTTTATTTCCATTTAATATTCTTCTTAATCAAAATTAGAAAGTGTACAACTTAAAAATCAGAAAATACTAACATTTATGATGCTGCATTGAGAGAATTTGGACATTTTTACTTGGAAAAATCACTCAAATCAATTAACTAGTTATCAAAACAGCTGCTGTTTAATTTATGACTCGTGAACTAATCGATTAATTGCTGCACCTCTAGTCACAAGTAACAGCCTATTAACACTGCAGGATAAACGTTGATACGACCCCATTATTTTAACTGTAGAAACCCCTGCCTAGACTTCTTTTCCGGTCAATGTGAAGCCTCACCATCCTGTACCAGCAGGGCTGTCCTCTCCGAGTCAGTGATGCGTCCATGATGTCATCGGCCATGAGGAAAAATGCCTGAATCTGCAGATAACAGGGACACGGTGGAAACACTTTAACCAGAGATCACAACACTGTTGGAAAGTGTCTGTGTGAGTCTGTGCTGCGAGGTGATGGAAATTCTGCATTGTACTGCCGACACTGGGTCTGCTACTCTTTTGCATATTTCACATGTTCACTGTGTTCTCTTGTATCAGCTCGACTCGACACCTCGGAGGCCTGATCTGGTCTCTTGAAGGGCCACACAAATATTTGTGGCTCAGTTGAACAAAACCACAAGAGACTGGCCCCTAACTTTTTCACATCCCTGCCAAATTTTGAATTACAGTGAATTTCTATTTGACCAACAGGTTTCTTCTGGCTGGAAATGACATAAACAAGAGTAATAAGACACTGTGTTAGAGACGTTACAAACAAAACTTCACTAGTAATCAAGGATTTGTCACGGTGATGAATTATTTTGCTCCTAACTGTAAGCTCTGACGTGTGTTTGCAAATCTTTACCAGCTCGGTGCACCAGCCAATCACCAGGGCCCTCTGCACGACGTCCTGGGTGAGCTCGGCGGGTGGGAGAAGCTCCCTCAGCGAGCCAATCACAGACAGCCCTCGGTTCCTCTTGCCCCCAGGTGCGTTGTACACCAGCACCTGAAGGAAACGACGGACGTAGGATTACATTTGTGGTGATTATCAGAGCAGATTTTCTGGTTTCGTTCCTCCTACATGACAATAAACTGAATATCTTGGGACTAAACAAGACATTTTCCAACTCAGACTTCGCAAAACACTGATATGACGACATTTTTCACCATTTCCCGACAACTTTTAAACTCTTTGCAGGCGCTTTACATCTACTGTGTCCATCCACTCATCTACTTTTTGGGTTAATACATACACCGGCGTCTGTATTTATGCATCGACACGGTCTGTTTTTACTATAATATACACATATTGCATGACAAGCACTAAATAAACAATGGCAGTGCTGATGTTTAAATGCAATTTGTACAATCAGTAGTTCTAATATCCAATGTTTGCGTGGCTGAGAACAATGTGACGGTTTTGCTAGCAACAGGGAACCATGACAGAGACTCTAACAGCGGTTAATGACCTCCGAGCAGCTTTATTCTTAGTCCAGCAATGAGAACAACTCAAGTACATTAAGCAGCTCCTCCAGGAATTCTCGATGCTGCGATCGCAACAATTAACGCTAATCCAACCAATCTCCATGAATTCTGCGCGACCTTGCAATTTCGTCCAATCACGACCACTTTTCCGCAATTTTGTCCCGCCTCCTGTGAGTTCCACCAATCACAGCAGTCCCCAGTAATGCACGTACGTCACCGAACTCACTTCCTTGTTTATGGTTTGAAGATACAGATGCAACAAAAACTACTGCAGAACAATTCCCTGATGTTCTTCACCAAAGCGGAGCTAAACTGTTTTCACCCCGTGGAATATTGAGGTGGAACACAAACCAAAACCATCCACTGACAAACACTTTTCTACCGTAAACATATCAGGAGAATGGGTGAAACCAGCGGACCACAGACCAGACAAACCACCGTGATGAAGCTGCTGCATCCAGATCTGTGGCAGCACTGAAACAATGAAGGTCAGTTAGATTCATTAACTGACGTGGCGAGCTGTGAGCGTGTGTGTGTGAACACGCGTGTGCCAGGATGTGGAATTAACTTTTTAAATTTTTTAAAATTTTTAATAATTTATACAAAACAAAGAAAAAAATGCAACTTTTTAGCAATTTTTTACCGTCTCCCGCAATTTCATCGCAACAAATACGCTTAAAACATCGCAATTTTTTAGAAAAGCTCCCAAGAATTCAGACATTTTAGGAGCAACAATCTGGAAAAACGCCCAAGAAATCCTGGAGGGACTGGTTAAGGGATGCTGTAAAGGCCAAGTTATGCTTTCTGCGTACATGTGTGTAGACAAACTTTAAATGCAGAATACAGATGCAGCTCTGTTTAAACTACAAAAACACAGCACGTGGACACAGCACGGGATTTCTTGAGAATATAGAGCTCCCCACCTTGTTCGGTCTCTGTTGTAGGGAAGCCTGTATACAATTTAAAGCAGCTCTGCAATGAAAACTTCAATTTTATTTCTGTTAGCGATGATTCATAAAGGTGAGGATGACGAGAAATCTCCTATAAACAAGCCTCTGCAGTGGGAACGACGCACACCTTTGCGGATTTGGGTGGATTACGACTTTTACGTCAAGCGTTTCCTTCCATGAACTGGTCTTAACATGTAAAATGAACGCACCTTGCAAAGAGACAGTGATGATTTCATTGGTCATAGCTGGAATTCTGGGTCGTTTTCATGCAGATCCGAGTGCAACAGCACAAATCTGAGAGTAGAAGTTTCGGGAGATTGATGGTGCGTGTCCACAGGGACGTTTTCAGACGCAACAGTGGACGCTCGATGTTCGTATAACCCAGCAGTGCATGATAGATAACTGACAGCTGCTCTCAATGAGCCTCAACACAGGATCCACCGTCCTCCAGCGGCGCAAACATTGGCTGCACCTGACTGATTTTATGCAAATAAGAAGCGGGAATTGCAACTTCCCAGCTCTGGAAATGCAAGGTGATGCTACCAGAATGCATTGCGGGGCCTCTTACATAAGCTGTGTCTCAATTCAGGGGCTGCATCCTTCTAGGCTGCATTTTTCGGCCGCATACGTCACAGCGGTGCGACTAAGGCTGTCCCATTTCATTAAAACTTCAAGACTCCTTCAAATGCGGCCGACGAATGCGTCCTTCTTTTCCACGGATTTGAAGGATGCATCGATGTATCCTTCGTAGCCCCAAATATCCCAAGATCCATTGCGTGCCGGTGACAGTTCGATCAACAGCTGGAGTTTTAACTGCTGACGGCTGACGGAGAAGATGGATCCATCATCAGTGGAGGATTCTAGTTTTAAATAGGCTATAAGTATTGTGTTACAGCTCACTCCAATAGCTAATGATACACATGTTGACAACGTTAAAGTTTGTTCTAAAAAAACGATTGAATAACGTTATTGATGTGAGCCGCTGCAGTTTAAAACGTTTACTGTCCAGTTGTTCAGTGTCAGTTTTAAGTTATATTTTACTGAGACTGTGGCGAAATTCTTTCTGACCGCGGCCACCACAAAAACAACTTATTCAATCATAAATATTCATATATTTATCAAAGTGATTAATTAAAATCAGTTAAATGTAAACATTTGTGCTCTCTCTCTCTCTCTTCGTGCACATATTTTTAAAATATTTTATTTTCATTTCTTAAAAGTTTGTCTCTACATTATAATTTCTGTCTGAATTTTCTCTATATTTCTATATGTTATAATATAGTCTTTGTTGAATGGGTTCAACTATAACACTAACAATTCCCCCCCAAGGATCAATAAAGTATTTCTGATTTTGATTCTGATTTATTTAGAAAAACCCACCTGTCACATCTAAGTTTCAGGATCTGGTTATTATAAAAACAGATGTTTAATATTAATATTTCAATATTTATCATCATAATAACAGTGTTACATACATTGGTAGCTGTAAAAACTCATAAAAACATGAGAGAAATACATACGTTGGTTTGGTGCTTACCTTTGTCCTAAACATATAAGGAGTAAACATTTATAATCATCACATTAAAAGTTACATATGTTGTTTTTTATGCCTATTTATTTCCCAAATATATTGGTGTGTGTGTGTGGATGGGTGAATAAAGGCATTAACTTAAATCACTTTGTAGAAAGGCGCTTTATAAAGTTCAGTTCATTTGCTTGCATTAGTTTACGGGGCAGATCTGCCACATCCAATATGGCGGACACGCTGACGTATCGCAGCAACGGGGCAACCCGCTCAATGAGGCGTCTATGTATATATGTCTATGGGCTGGACCGTCTCATTTAACAAACGCTCATGTAGCCTTCTAATGCAGCCTACCCGTCCTTCAAAGGATGCAGCCCCTGAATTGGGACACAGCTATAGTCAATGAATGAGATGCATTTAAGTGACGGATACTGCAGACATGTGCCATCCCAGGAAGGACATGCACTTCTGGAAAATCTGAACCTCAACACCTCTACAGGAGCTATTTGAGGGAAAAGTGCAGGTTTCTGAGGGAATGCATGGCAAAATGTGACTGTAGCGTTGAGAAAGACACCCCTGGCCACCCCCTGGTTCCACCTCTGGTCAGAGAAAACCCAACATACCTGTCTGAGCCGGCTCAGGGCGTCGGCCAGCACCGGGTCGGCGAGGTCTCTCTCCGTCAGCTCCGTCAGCAGCTCCTCGAACTGGGCTTCGAACAGCTGCGGGTCCGACAGCAGCGCCTTCTTGCTGAGCGTCCCGTTGCAGACTCCGTCCCCCTGGAGGGACGAGGAGCACAGCGAGACCCGGGGGTGAGTCGACCTGAGCGGGGACACGGTCAGCCGCATGGTCCGGACGGTTTTAGGGACCAAACTCAGGAGGCGTCTCATCCCGTCCAACCGTGAACAAGCCCGTGGGTCAAACCTGCTGCTCTCTCCCGGTAGCTACTCATAAACCCCACACGGCGGTACCAACTTGTTCCGGTTGAGGAAAACTAGCAAAACATTTACATCCATGAGGTCCTCCGAGCTCAGCGCAGATTACAGAGCATTACTGTTATTAGCTAAACACTTCCCCTTTCATGAAAAGAAGCGTTAGCTGACGTTAGCTTACATCCTTTACCTGCTTCCACTCGGTTAGCTAAACTAGCTGTAGCAAAACTAATCAAATTTTATTCTGTTCATACCAAAACCTTTACTCACCATAATGACACTGTCTTCTTATCCCAAACTGTTCGGTTTAATACAGAAAAACTGCCGCTTTTCTGATTTTTCGTCTTGTTGTCGAACAGAAGTCTGTGAACGTCTCCTCAAACCAGGATATACAGATTGTAGTTCGCCGCTCCGCTGCCGCTCGTTTTAATACACAGCAGCCGAACTAAATGTCCCAACATTCCTTGCGAGCGGTTGCGTGTGGGCGTGGATATCAGAAAGGCTCCATTTGACATTGAGCGGTCTCATTGGCTGGTCGCATCGAACCAGGATGGGCTTTGACGCCTGGCAGCCAATAGGATTCGATCAGAGGCGGGGCTCCGGTGGAGTGGCGAGATGCAACAGGAGAATGAATGGACGCGACTGTAAAGCTGATAATCGTGGATTTTAGCGAGTAGAAAGGATTAAAACAGCGGAGGTGGAGCCAAGCGGTGGTCTTATACAACCAAGTATAATTTTCTAGGGTTTTAACCCTAATTAATAACCTAAATTAGCCAAGTAATTAGTCAGAGTATGCAAATTTATAGGGTCCTAACCATAATATTTGAATTAGTCAAGTAGATTTACGTAATTAATAATATTTTAGAGTGTTGACCTTCATATTTAAACTTGTTAAGTAAATCAGTGATGCCAGTTTAAAGCACTGGGGCGCAGTGGCTTGGTTTTGAAAGTGTGAAGTAGTACATTTTTGTTTTAACTTTATCTAAAATTATGTCTCCTCACTTGGAAATACCTTTATTATTATTATTATTATTATTATTATTATTATTATTATAAGGCCTAAGCAGTAAATCCTAACAGACTTAACTGACATTCACAACTGTAGTGTTTAAGCGTGTGAGTTTATGAGGCTGGAAATGGTATAAAAATGAGGAATAAAGCACTATTATGACAGCACAGGTTGTCTGGATGTAATGCATTGCCATTTTTAAGAAATAAGTACATGCTGGACTCATGTTTCAGTCGCATCAGCTGCTCAG